>CATIWR010625517.1:0-49280 GCA_949677035.1 Omphalea diandra | reverse complement strand
TATATATATATATATATAGTTCGGCCTGAATAATATAAAATCTCTAGAACTATTTCATTTTAAAAAAAATCAATACAATTTGGTTCATGTATTTTCACATGAGGATTTTTGGTTTTGGTTCAATCCAATTCAGTTATTCGATCTAATTCAAAAATCTCCGAGTCTCGTGCTCACCCTTAGTTTGTTATCATTGGACATTATATGTATTTGTAAATCAGTATAAATTTTGCTATATAACTTGAATATAATTTTATATGGACTTAGTTCAATTACTTGTTTTCATTATATATATATATATATATATATATATATATATATATATATAGTGATTTGATTAAAAAATAAATTATATTTAATTTACTAAGTATTTAAACAAAAATATAAAATTTTAATCAAGATCTATTTTATATGAAATTTGAGAGAATTATTATTTTTCTCTTAATAAATTATGAGCAAATATTGAATAAATGATAAAAAAAAATTTAAATGGACATTTAAAAAATTGAATAATAAATGACTTGACATGGAAAATCAATTTTAAGCGTACACCCAAAATCGACCGAAATCTTTTTTATATGCAAGACCCGATGGGTGATTTGAATCCGCTCAAAATCCGAGCAATTCAAACCCAAAAATATCTTGACCTCTTAAAATAACCTGACTCAATCCGAAAAAATTAAACTCAAATAATTTAACTCGACCCATTTGCTATCTCAACATACGAATAAATGGAAGGTCATTGTCATTTTAAATAATTTATCATCATTATTTAGTGAACCAGCAAATCTCACATTTATTTATAATAACATCATTCAACCTATGTTTTCTTCCTTTTAAATAAATCATCTCCCTCCTTCCCCTTCACTCTTATATATACACTAGTTTTTTTTTTTTTTTTTTGCACATGCGTTGCACATATTTTTTATTTTTAGGTTTTTCAAAAAAATTTTAGCTTTTTTATTTTTTATTTAAAATTATTAATTATTTATAGCAGATAAAACTTCTCAAATATATCAAAATATAATTATTATAATAAAATCGATTTAGAGTTTCATTGTTATAAAATTGGTATTACAATAGAACCTCTTTATATATTACATTTTTTTTGTATATATCTTTTTATATATTTTATTTATCAATTATAACTTGTACATTCGTTAAAACATTGAAATCTCTCTAAATAATAATGCTAAATATAATTGAATATGTTGGACTAGGTTGGTTAAACCCAAATCAAAACTCTCTTTTGATCTTGACAATGTAGATTGATAAGTCCTAACATTCATTTTAGGTGTTGAGACCACTATCTTGAAGAAGAGTTGGATCAATTTGAGCAGATGATTTCATGGTGTATGTCGCGTCTAGTGTCACCACCATTACTTTTGTATTCACTTGGAGGGAATCAAGTCTTCAATCCGATAATGTTAGGTGTCCCAAAGAACTTTTGGAGCATCAAAATTCGAGGTAGCGAAATAATAGTTGAGACCACGATTTTTGTTGGTTGTAATGCACCAAGAAGGGGGTTAAATTAGTGGGAGATTAAAAAATTTGGAGGGAAGTTTATAAGATTAGAGAATTGAGAAAGGGTAGAGAGAGAAAGAACACAAAGTATTTATAATGGTTCAGATATTAACAAATCCTATATTTACTCTCCAATTCTTTATAATTGGGTATCTCACTCAATTAAAATTTGTATTTTCAAGCTCACAACAAACTTGTACAATGTGTTTTATGGCTCACACATAACCCTTACAATTTGTGTTTTTAGGCTCATACAAAACCTCACTCAAATGTTTTAGAAAGACTCACACTTCAACCTATTACAAGATTTTTGAAGACTAGGCTAACTCTCAACCTAATTACAAAGGTGTTTAATACTTACACCAAATACTTAATAACTCACAATCAAAGAATAAGAAGTTGCAAAGCAAATTAGCAAGAGTTTGGCTACAATAAATGAAATTCTCTTTTATTCATGTTTGTTTGGTGGAGTATTTATAGTCAAGAACAACCAAAGAGACGTTACTCATAAACTATGCCTAAATCTCTAAGGCAAGCTAAGCAGATTTTGCATTAAATACCTGTCAGACTGAAGTCGCAGTCGTGACTGGCATTTTGTGTTTGCGATTTTCCAATTTTCACTAGGATGACTGAAATGTTTCTAACAGCTAGTCCTCATGTCATTCTCCCATTGGTGCTCTAAGAAATATAGTTGTTGTGTTTGACTAGCTAACCAATAGTCGCGATCGTAATTGATATCCTTTTTGGGCGCGATAGGGACCGCAAATCCTTCTGTTTGGTGAAAGGAGAACACTTTTTTTGGGTCGCGGTGAATTTTGATATTACAATGGTTGCCTTGGACACTTGGTGTGATCTGGCCGTAGACTTGGTTCCCTCCTTTCAGCTATGAAATTCATGATCGCAACTCTTGACTTGAGCATCACTGTAAATCACTTTGTGAGTCAATCAAGTTTTCCTCGACTGGATCACGATTATAATCTCCATTGTGAATTCTTTTGGCCTAACTTCATCCATCCGAGAGGATCCTTACCGCAAATTTGGATGTTTTACTCAAATTTAGAGATTTAGACTTTCATCTAACTTCTGATGGAAACCTTACTTAGAAACTGCAAGAACAACACTGAGACAAAACATTAGTACCTATCAATCTTTGCTGTCAAGATCAAAATAGGGCTTTGACTTAGGTTTAAACAACCTAGTCCAACAATCTCCCTATTTTTTATTTTGACAACTTAGACTGATTTTACTTAAGGAAAATATATTGCATGAGTGTGAAGTCGAAATGGACAATGATTGTAAACAAAAAACTTTATTGATCAAATAAGTTTGTCAAGGGTTTAAAAGTTTGAATTTGAATTAGATTGCTCCCGTATTGCTCCCCCTCAACTTATACTTCCCTTATGATATATCATGCACATTCTTTTATTATTTCCCTTTATCCCCCTTTGACAAGATGAAAAAGAGGGTAAAGTGTAAATATAAAGGTGCATGGTGTCAAATGTATGAAGCACAAATTGAGATAGAATCAATAACGAATAATTATATGAAATAAGTACAAAGTAGTCACACAAAATGAGAGACAATAATTGCAAAAAAGAAACAACACTTTTATTTATTAATAATTATAGGATCACACCTTATGCAAAAATAAGGAAACAAAAGAAAATAGTGAAAAACTGAGCTACAATGTTGGAGAACTGTCATCATCTTTAGAGTCATCCATTTCTTCATTTGCTCCTCCGCCTTGAGCTTCATCACCCTTCTCAACCTCATCATCATTCTCTTCTTCAGGAGTTTCCTCCTAATCCTCAAAATCTAGAAGGTGGCAATGAGTAGCACCAACTTTTTCCTGAAGATCCACCAAATTACTATGAAGGTGGGAGAGTAGAAAAAATCTTCTCTTGATCATCCTCATCATCTTGTCTAGCTTCTTGTTGATTGAGGAAAAAGAGATTTTGGTTTTGGGCTTTAGTTGGGGAGGAGGAATGGATTGAGCACTCTTTTCAATGACTAACCTTTTTCTTTTTTAGGCATGAGATGTTTCTAGTTTCTTAGCCTTAAATGCACCTAAAGTCTAAGTGTAAGAATCAAAGTATATGGCTTTAGCATTGATAAGGTAAGGCAAGTCTAGAAAGTTATAGGATGGCAAGTACTTTTTGGTGAGGAACATTTCATTTTCCTCATTTAGTGTACCCACATAACGATAAGTAGCAGTTACATAAGAGGAAAAAAGAAATTGGTTTTTTGGCTAAGTACTCATATGAATCAATTAATCCACAAGGTAGTAGCCGATTTGAATAGGTTTATTTTTAGTTAAGCATAAAAGAAAAAATAGGTCTTTTGTGAGACCTTTTCATCACCACTTGTATTGATAAAGAAGGTGATGATATGATGAAGGAGCCAGTTGGGTAGGGCTCAGATGTATTTGGCTAGGGAGGTTTTTGGGTCATGTTTGGTCTTAATAGAAATTTTAGATCAAAACTCGGAGTAAATAATGTTAAGTGCAGACATAATGAATGAAATGTCATCCCCCACTTGAAGATTGAAGAGATTGGAAAGTAGTTAGAAGGCAAGGAAAAATGGATCCCCAAAAGCCCTAAATATTAACCCACATTGACTTGCTCGTGATTTTGCTCTACGACTCAAGGTCACCATGCACATGAATTCGTACACTATTTCTTCATAACTAGGTTTATCTCAAAAGATGAATTTCATTCCAACCCAAATTTGAAAGATAGGCATGAATTTCATCTTTGATTCCAAGTGATTCAAGGATAAATGTGGAGGAAATTTTATTTAGTTGGATTATCTTGGAAGAGTTTGCCTAGTAACGATCCTTCTTTTCCTTAGTTATCCCTTTCATCATGTGAAGGGCAAGGGGACCAGATGGTTGAGCTATTACTTTCCCTTTTTCTGCTCTGGATGCTTTCTTAGGGGCCATTTGAAGTAGGAGAGGATTTGAAGATGGTTAAAGGTGTAAGAAAGAAGAAAGATCAAATATTCTAGTATATGTGAGTTAGAATACTATTTCAAGGGTTTGAATAGGCCAGGAAAAGGTGTAAAAATGGTAACCAATAATAAAAAATACATTTAATGAGGGGGTTCCATTGATTGGCAGTCAAATTAGTCAATGCTTGGTAGTTACTCCAATTCGCGACCACGAACTACAAGTCATGATCAATAATTACAAAATATTTGAGTAACGGTAAAAAAAATCCTTAATAACTGACATGGTCAACTATCAAAACCTTTGAATTTTGAAAAAATTCACAATAGAGATTGAAAATAATGACTATAAATTAATGGGTGATAGACGGATTGGCAAGTACCTGTAAATCACGATCGTGAAGTAAGGAGCAACGGCTGCAAATTACAAGGCAAGAAAAGTAAACATTAAAGGATAAGGTTTGACCTACTAAGATGTGATCCACCTAACATATTAATGCTTAATTCATGCAATTTAGCATAGAGAGGAACAATTGCATAAAGAATTAAGACATCTAAAGAAGTATACTATAAATTCATTACAAATATCAATCAAACATACAATAGCAAAACATCACACAAAGATCATTCTAAAAAATCCAATGTTCACCTCAGGAAGCTTCCATCAAGCATTCCCAACTCCCTCTTAATGAAGTTCATCATTTCTTCATTTAGAGGTTTGGTGAAAATATCCACAAGTTGATGATTAATGTTTATAAATTCCAACATTATATCATCATTTTAGACATGATCTCTAAGAAAATGACACCTAATGTCTATATGTTTGCTCCTAGAGTGTTGGATGGGACTCTTTGAAAGATTTATCGCACTAGTGTTGTCATATTTGATGGGATTGTGATCAACAACTTTGCCATAATCCTTTAAGTGTTGCTTTATCTAAAGAACTTGGGTGTAACAACAACCCGCAGCCACATATTTTGCTTTGGTGGTGGAGAAGGCAATCGAAACTTGCTTCTTCCTAAATAAAGACACTAGTAATCTCATATGAATTGGCAAGTTTCATAAGTACTATTTCTATCTAGAAGACTATCGGCATAATCCACATTCGAATAACCTGTAAAGCTAAATAATGAATCTCTAGGATACCACAAACCTAAATGCAATGCACTATGTAAATATTTAAAAATCCTTTTAATAATGTTACAATGTGATTCTTTAGGGCAAGATTGAAATCTAACACACATGCATACACTAAACATGATATCAGGTCTATAAGCAACAAGATAAAGTAGAGAACCAATCATACCTCGATATTTCTTCTCATCAATAGACTTATCTGATTCATCCTTATCTAGTTTGATGGTAGCACTTATTGGTGTCTTTGCTACTTTGCATCCTTCCATGCCAAATTTCTTGAGTATGTCATTTGTATACATGGCTTGGTTGATGAAAATCGCTTCTTTAATTTGCTTGATTTGTAGGCCAAGGAAGAATTTGAGCTCCCCCATCATGCTCATCTCAAAATTCCTAGTCATACATTTAACAAAATATTTGCAAAGAGATTCAATAGTAGCACCAAATATGATATCATCAATATATATTTACACAATGAGTGTATCATGATTGTGCTTTTTAACAAATAAAGTTGTATGAACCTTCTTCTTTTTAAAATCATTTTGCAAAAGAAATGAATTAAGTCTTTCATACCAAATTCTTGGAGCTTGTTTCAAACTGTACAAGTCTCTATTCAATTTAAAAACATGATTTACAAAGATACGAGACTCAAAACTAGGAAGTTGTTCAATATAAACTTTCTCCTCAATTACACCATTTAAAAATGCACTTTTAGCATCCATTTGGAAAAGTTTGAAACATACATATATGCTAAAAGAATCCTAATGGCCTCTAATCTTGCTATGGGAGGGCATAGGTTTCATCATAATCAATGCATTCTTTTTGGTTGTATCCTTTAGCAACTAACCTAGCTTTGTTTCTAGTGATAAACCCTTACTCATCTAACTTATTCCTAAACACCCATTTGCAACCTATGTTAGGGTGTTCCTTAGGCCTAAGAACAAGTTCCTATACATTATTTCTCTCAAATTGGTTGAGTTCCTCTTACATGACAATTACCCAACTCTCATCATTAAGAGCCTCATTAATAGATTTTGGCTTAAATTAAGAAATAAATACAAGATTATTATCTAAAAAATTGAGTTGAGATCTAGTACTTACACCTTAGATGCATCACCAATGATTAAGTCCTTTAGGTGATGCTTAAAGAATCTTCAATCCTTGGAAAGATCTTGATTTAGGGTTTCCACTTATTGATGTTGAAGTTCTTTTTCTTCTCTTGATGATCTGCCTTCATCATGGTCTTTATCCACCTCTCTTATAGTTATCTCTAATTCTAATTTCTTAAATTCACCTAAAAGATTATCAATAAGAGAACCTGTCCTAAGATCAAGTTTGTTATATTTGTCAAACACAATATTCATAGACTCTTCAAGAACCACGGTACTCTTATTGAAAACTTTATAGGCTTTGCTAGAGGTGAAATAACCTAGGAAAATACCTTCAGTTGTTTTTGAATCAAAATTTTCAAGATTATCCTTGGTATTTAAGATATAACACTTGCATCTAAATACTCATAGGCATGACAACTTATGCTTTTTACCATTCTAAAGCTCATAAGAAGTTTTATTAAAAATGAGTCTTTTGAAAACACAATTTGCAATGTAAAATGAAGTATTGACAGCTTTAGCCCAAAAGTAATTAGGCAATGAATACTCAATGAGCATAGTTCTAGCCATCTCTACTAGTATTCTATTTTTCTTTTTTATAACATTTTGTTGTGGTATTCTAGGAGTTAAAAAATTATGAAAAATCACATTCTCTAAGCAATAAGATTCAAAATATTCATTTTGAAATTCTTTTCCATGGTCACTTCTTATAGAAGAAATGAAGTAACCCTTCTCATTTCGAACTCTTTTCACAAAACATTTAAAAGTATCAAAAGTGTTATGCTTATGAGCTAGAAAGGACACCTATGTAAACCTTGAGTAATCATCCATAAGGACAAGTGCATAATATTTTCCACCTAAACTAGAACTCCTAGTAGGTCCTATCAAGTCCATATGGATAAGTTGAAGAGGTCTAGATGTACTTACAATATTCTTTGCTTTGAAAGAGGATTGATGTTGTTTCCCATTTGGCATAGTTCACATGTCTTGTCTTTAGAGAACTTTAGCTTAGGAAGACCTTTCATTAGCTTTCCTTTTGATAAGCTTTTGTAGGAGCTTCATGCTAGCATGTCCAATTCCTCTATGCCAAAGCTAAGCTTCATTGCTAAGGGACACAAAACACTTGAAAGATTGGTTAGCCAAACTATCTAAGTTAATTAGGTAGATATTGCCTTTCCTTTCACCCTTAAAGACCACCTTTTTATCCACCAAGGTGGTAACCTGACATTCTTTAGGTCAAAGGTGACTTATCACATAATTGACTTACACTAAGCAAATTATATTATAAATCATCTACAAGTAAAACATCATCAATGAGAGAACAACCATTCATACCAATAGTACTTATGCCAATTTCCATACCCTTAGCATTATTTCCAAAAGTGGCATTGCCACCATCATTCTCTTTTAAGGCCATGAATAGCTTATTATTGTATGTCATGTGCTTTGAGCATCCACTATCCACATGTCAATTATTTACTTCATTGGTGGCTGCCAAACAATCCTACACAACATAAATAATACATTTTTGTTTTGGTATCCAAGCATACTTGGGTCCTAGGGGGTTACACTTAGAAGGATCATCCAATTTGAGGTGAGCCTTCCTAATATAACAATGAATGTTGATGTGACCAAACTTCATGCAATAGTGGCATTGGAGTTTAGACTTATGAATCTTCCTCCTATATATGGGTTTGGTAAGAGTGGGGTTTTTTCTCATACTAAGATGATGTGAATGTGAGCATGAGAATGAATGGATGGGTGTAGAAGTGAATTTTTTGTGTGTGTTTGGGTGAGCTTTTTTTTTTTTTTGTAAAGATATGCATGATTAGCCTTCTTAGGGATAGGCTTTGAGCTTTGATGAGCCTGCCCTTTGCCCTTGGGCAATGGTGGCTTAGTGCTTTGAGCACTTATTCTTTCAACTACCTCAATACTTGATGTTTGAGATGTTGAGGCTTTAATGAAGGTTGTGAGTATAGATGCAGATGAAGAGGCTCCATTGAAGCCTAGACCACATCTAATTAAAGGAGGTCTTTGAGATACAATAAGTGTATCTAAGGCTTCCTTTCCCTTGTGAAACTTAAATATGGAATTACTAACTTTTATTACTTTACCCTTTAAAGAATCATTCTTCTTTCTCAAGGATTCAGGGAAGAAGATGATTTAGAAAGATTCTTAATAGATTTCTTGAGTTCTTCATTAGAAGTCCTTAATTCACTTATAAGATTATTCAAGGATTTGAATTCATCCTCTAGTTTGAAGCATTTCCTCTTGTAAGATTTTATATATGACTTGTATTTGTCACATTTCAAAGTGAGAGCTTTTAAAAGCTCATCATCTACATCATCTAACTCATCATATTCTTCATAAGAATGGGGTGAAGAGCTTACCTCATTTGAAGAATCATCTTGTGCCATGAAGTATAAGTTCGCAACTTTCTATTCTTTATCTTCTTTACTTTAGCTGTCATCCCAAGTTGCTTTAAATCTCTTCCTTTTCTCTTTATCTCCTTTCTTCTTCTTCTTTAATTTGGGACAGTCATACTTGATATGGCCTTCCTTGCCACATTCATAATAAGTAACCTCCCTCATTTTGTCTTTGAGGTTTGGAGTTGCGTTCATAAAGTTTCTTTTCTTATTATCTCCTTATTCTTTTTGAAAGCATAATCAGCTCCTCTGTCTCTTTGTCACTATCTTCCTTACTAGATGTCACCTCTAGTTCCTTTTCTTTTGATGAAGATTTGAGAGCTAAGGTCTTCTTTTCTAGTTTTTTTTATTTGTCTCCTTGCCCTCTCATCTTCTTCATTTCTTCATCCTTGTTCAAGGCTAGCTCATGAGTTAAAAGCTTGCCTATGAGAACATCAGTTAGTACTTTTCCAATCTCTAGATTTAACTCTTAGATGATGTAAACACTGACACCAAACTTTTTAAGAGATAAACATTTAAGAATTTTTTAGTTTACCTCATGATTGGTGAGAATTCTTCCAAATTTCTTCATAGTGGTGCCAATTGAAATGAGCCTATTCATCATATTCGTGATGCTTTCATTCACCTTCATCACAAACAACTCCCATTCAGCCACATACATTTCAAGCCTACTGACTTCACCAATGTAGTGCCTTCATGGTAGTTTTCCAAAGCCTTCCATATCTTATAAGCTGTGAAGCAATGTTGGACCCTTTCTACTTCTTCTCTTGATAGAGAACTAAGGAGGATTACCATAGCTCTCTTGTTTCTTCCATTGGATCTCCTATGAGCTTCAACCCATTATTCTCTTAGGATCAATTCTTCACTTCCATCCACCACCTTAGTAAATGGCTCCAATATTTAGCTACGAAGTCTCAAAGATCCACCACACTACTATCTAAGTAAATTTCCATCCTATGCTTTCAATGAGTATAATCGGATCCATCAAAATATGGCTTAAGATCCTGTGGATTTCTTATTATGCCATGATCTTTTCTCACTCAATTATGCCTTAAAATGAGATAAGGCTCTGATACCACTTGTTACGGGGGTATAGATTTCATCATAATCAATGCCTTCCTCTTGGTTGTACCCTTTCATAGCCATTCTAGCCTTATTTCTAGTAATGAAACCTTGCTCATCTAACTTATTTATAAACACCCACTTACATCCTATTATAGGTGTTTCTTAGGCATAGGAATAAGTTCGCATACTTTGTTTATCTCAAATTGGTTAAGTTCCTCTTCAAACACCCAACTTTCATCATCAAGAGCCTTATCAATTGATTTTGGCTCAAACTGAGAAAAAAAATGCAAGATTGTTATCTAAAGTATTAAGTTGAGATCTAGCACTTACTCCTTTGGATGTATCACTAATAATTAGATCATTTGGGTGATGTTTGGAGAATCTCCAATCCTTAGGAAGATCTTAAGTTGGAATTTCTACTTGTTATGGTTGGAATTCTTTTCTTCTTTTGATGACCTATTTTCAAAAAGTTCTATAACCATTTCTCTTAAAGTTGACTCGAACTCCATTTTCTCAAGGTCATCTGTAAGACTATCAATCAAATAACCTTTTCCAAGATCAAGTTTACTAAATTCAACAAACACGATGTTCATTGACTTCTCAACAACTATAGTACTTTTATTGAATACCTTATAGGCTTTACTTGAGGTGGAATAACCTAGAAAAATACCTTCATTTGTCTTAGAATCAAAATTTTCAAGATTGTCCTTAGTATTAAAAATGTAACATTTGCATTGAAAAACTTTTAGGTATGAAAAATTAGGTTTTCTACCATTCTAAAGCTCATAAGAGGTTTTATTGAGAATAGATCTTTTGAAAACATGATTAGCAATACAACAAGAAGTATTTATGCTTCGACCTAAAAATAAATAAGCAAGAAGTACTCATTGAGTGTGGTTCTAGCCATCTCTACTAGTGTTCTAATTTTTCTCTTTATAACACTATTTTGTTGTGGTATCCTATAAGTTGAAAAATTATGATAAATCTCATTTTCTTAGCAATAAGATTCAAAAGATTAATTTTGAAATTCCTTTCCATGGTCACTTCTTATAGAAAAAATGGAGTAACCTTTTTTATTTTGAACTTTTTTTGCAAAACTTTTAAATGTATAAAAAGTGTCATTCTTATGAGCTAGAAAGGACACCCAAGTAAATCCAGAGGAATCATCAATTAGGACAAATGCATAAAACTTTCCATCTAAACTAGCACACATAATAGGTCTAACCAAGTCCATATGAATAAGTGGAATAGGTCTAGATGTATATTCTTTGCTATGAATAAAGATAAATGTTGCTTCCCTATTTGGCATGGTCCATATGTCTTGTCTTTTGAAAATTTTAGCTTGGGAAGTCCTTCCACTATCTCTCTTTTAGATAGGCTTTAAAGGAGCTTCGTGCTAGCATAACTAAGTCTTTTATGCCAAAGCCAAGCCTCATTGCTAAGGGATACAAGACATTTGAAAGATTGATCAGCCAAATTGTCTAAGGCAATTAAGCAGGTATTGTCCCTCTTTTCACCCTTGAAGATTATCATTTTATCCACCAAAGTAGTAACTCGACAATCCTTAGGGTCAAAGGTGACTTTGTTACCTTTATCTTTTAATTGACTTACACTAAGAAAATTGTGGTGTAAACCATATATTAAAGAACATTATCAATAAGTGAACAACCATTCTTACCAATGGCTCCAATGTCAATTACCTTACCCTTAGCATTGTTCCCAAAAGTGACATCACCACCTTCTTTCTCTTTTTTAGCCATGAATAGCTTTTTGTTTCTTGTCATATGCTTTGAGCATCCACTATCCACATGCCAATCATTGTCTTCATTTATGGCTGCTATACAATCATACACAACATAAATAAATCACTTTTGTTTAGGTACCCAAACATATTTGAGTCCTTGGGGGTTAAGCCTTGAAAGGTCCTCTAATTTGAGGTGAGCCTTCCTAATGTAACAAAGGATGTTTATATGACCAAACTTCATGCAATAATGACATTGAAGTTTAGACTTGTGTGTCTTTCCTTATACATATTTTTAGTATGAGTAGGGGTCATTCTCATACATTGATGATGTGAGTGTGAGCATATGCATGAATGATTAGGAGTATATGAGAATTTTTTATGTGTGTTAGGGTGAACATGTTTCTTGGTATGAATGAATGCATGATTAGCCTTTTTAGGCTTACGCTTTAAGCCTTAATGTGCCTTTCCTTGCCCTTGGGCATTAGTGGCTTAGTGCTATGAGCACTCTTCCTCCCAACTACCTCAATACTAGATGTTTGATGTGTTGAAGCTCTAATGAAAGTAGTGAGAGGGCGAGTAGATGATGAGGAGGCTCCATTAAAGGCAAGGCCATGTCTTGCTAAGGGAGGTCTTTGAGATATAATTAATGTAACTAAAACTTTTTTCCCTTTATGAAACTTAGAAATGAAATTTCTAAGCTCAATTGCCTCTCCTTCTAAGGTATCATTTTCCTTTCTCAAGGAGTTTAGAGAAGAGGAAGACTTAGTAAAACTTTCTATAAAATTTTTGTTCTTCATTTGAAGCCTTTAATTCACTTACAAGCTCATTTAATGAGTTAAACTCGTTTTTCAGTTTTGAGCATTTCTTTTTATAAGTTTTCATTTGTGACTTATATTTGTCACATCTCATGTTAAGAGCTTCTATGAGTTCATCATATACACCATCTAATGCATCATAAGTTACATAAGAATGAGGTGAAGAACTTACCTTATTAGAAGAGTCATCTTGTTCCATGCCACTTCCTCATCTTCATCCTCTTCATTAGAGCTATCATCCCAAGTAGTTTTGAAACTTTTGTTTTTTTCTTTATCCCTTTTCTTGTTCTATTTCAACTTCGGGCAATCATACTTGATGTGGCCTTGCTTGCCACATTCATAACATGTTACTTCACTCTTTTTTTCTTTGAGGTTGGAAGAAGTCTTTTTAAAGTTCCTTCTGTCTTTTTTTCTTCTTATCAGCTCATTGGTTTTTCTAGAAAGTATAGCTAGCACCTTCTCTTATTTTTCACTATCATCATCACTTGAGACAACCTCCACTTTTGGATAAGGATTTGAGAGCTAAAGTCTTATTCTCTATTTTGTCATTCTTGTCCCCTTGCCCTTTCATCTTCTTCATCTCCTCATCCTTTTTTAAGGCTAGCTCACGAATGAGAAACTTGCCTATAAGGACATCTATTAGCACTTTTCCAATTTCTAAATTTGACTCTTGTATACTACATACCCTGGCACCAAACTTGTTAAGAGGTAAGGATTTAAGTATTTGGTTTTTTACCTCATGATTGGTGAGTATTTTTCTGAATTTTTTCATGTTTATGATGATGGATATAAGTCTATTCATCATATCTATGATGTTTTCATTGTCTTTCATCATGAATAGCTCTCATTATGTCACATATATCTCCAATATACTGGATTTCACCAAGGTTATGCCTTCATGGTAATTCTCCAAAGCATTCCAAATTCTATGGGCTATGAGGCAATGTTGAACTCTTCATATTCCTTTCCTTGATAAAGAACTGAGAAGGATTGCCATTACCCTTTTGTTTCTTCCATTTGTTCTTTTATGAGCTTCCACCCATTCTTCCCTTGGGATAAACTCTTCAGTTACATCAACCACCTTAGTAGGAGGCTTTCATTCTTTTGCCATAATATCCTAAAGGTCCACCATATCACTGTCCAAATATATCTTCATCCTATACTATCAATGCGTATAGTCGAATCCATCAAAGTATGACTAAAGATAGGTGTGGATGTCTTCCTATGCCATGTGTCTTTGCTCACTCAATTAAGAGTTTTAATGAGAACTTAGCTCTGATACCACTTATTGGCCTTGAGCACTAAGAAGGAGAATTAAATTGGTGGGAATTTAAAAATTTGAAGGAAAGATAATGAATTTAGGAGATTGAAGGATAAGGAGAAGAGATGAACACACAATGTTTATAGTGGTTCGGGTGTTAATGAACCCTACGTCCACTACCTAATTCTTCACAATTAGGTTTTCTACTATCTCTAAATGGTGTTTTCAAGCTCATGGCTCACACACAATCTTACAACTTGTGTTTTAAGGCTTACACAAAAACCTCTCAAGTGTTTTTCCAAAGGCTCACACTTAACCTATACAAGAGTTTAACAACTAAGTTAACTCTCAAACCCAAGAACAATGGTGTTTAATGCTTATAGCCAATAATATCAACACACATATAAATAATTTAAGGTTGAGAAAAAAATTACAAGAATTTGACTATATTCAATGTTATTCTCTTGCATTTATGTTTATTCACTGGAGTATTTATTGGCAATAAGCATTAAAAAGACATTATAAAGAAACTATGTCTAAATCTCTAAGGCAAGCTAGGCAGATTTTGCATTAAATGTCTGTCAGAATATATTCGCAATCGTAACTAGCATTGTGCAATCGCAAATTTCCATTTTAAACTGAGGAAACTAATGTCATGGTGGAGAACCCCATTTGTATCTAATAACTAGTCCACATAGCATGTTATTGTTGGTCTTTCAAGAACAATAGTCGTTGTGTTCATCTAACCAATTAAAAGTCACGATCGTGATTAACATTCTTTCTAGACACGATAGTGACCGTGAATCCTCCTATTTAGAAAGGAGAAAATGCTTCAACGAGTCACGATCTCAAAAGCTATT
Organism: Omphalea diandra; assembly: GCA_949677035.1. Taxonomy (NCBI): domain Eukaryota; kingdom Viridiplantae; phylum Streptophyta; class Magnoliopsida; order Malpighiales; family Euphorbiaceae; genus Omphalea; species Omphalea diandra. The sequence goes on along the minus strand of CATIWR010625517.1, from coordinate 34,399 downwards.
TCACCCTCGCAAATTTTGATATGCCAACAGTTATCTTGGACATCTGGTAAGCTTTGGTTGTAGACTTAGTTCCCTCCATTCAATTACAAAAGTTGCGGTCGTAACTAGGAATGTGAATGTCACCGCGAATCATATTGTATGAAGATCATATCTTTCTTGGCAAGGTCGTAGCTGCAATTTGCTCTTCAAATTCATCTGGTTCAAGTTCATCTATTCTTGTTGCAAGATCCTAGTCGAAATTTTAAGGTTCTTAACTGTAAATTTATATGCCTTACATAATGTTTGAGATTTAGACTTCCATCTAACTTCCAATGCAAACATATCTTAAAAACTATAAAATCAACACTTAAACAAGATGTTAGAAATTATCAATCTACATTGTCAAGATCAAAAGAGACCTTTTACATAGGTTTGACCAACCTAGTCTAACACATCATAATATTATATTAATCACATCAAGTTTAGGCCAATGTTTCTTTCATGTTTTTTCAAAAATACCTTATAATTCGTAATCAATATTTATAATTAACAGTCACTACTTACAAGTATTCTTCAACCTTTTAACCTTTGTCAATACATTATTGCTATTTATTATTACCACTATGAAAATTTTCAAATTTCAAATCTATTGACTATTGACTACGTTCTTTCCTAAGGAAATATTAACTGTTACTTAGAAATTTCATAAATAATGATCACAATAAGCATGTAATGACTGCGATATGTTGTAACCATTGGGCATTGATTGATTTGACAATTAACCTCTTCTTTATTCAATGCTCTTTTGACCATTTTATATCCATTTTGTCCTTATTCTCTGCCTATTTAAGTCTCTATCACACCCCTCTATTCCACTTTTATCATCTTTTTCATCATAGCTCTCATCTCTTCTTAATTTTTCACATACATACATTCTCTTTTCCTCTACTCTCATAGCACCTAAGAAACTCATAAGAGCAAAAAAAGGGAAGAGTGTTGCCCAGCTCAAGACCCTCCTCCTCTTTATCTCATAAAGGGAATCATAAAAGAAGAGAACAAGAGATATAAGCCAACACCAAAAAGATCATCCAACCTAGCAAAAAACCATTTTCCTTCATTCTCAAAACTGCTAGCATTAAGGGAGAAATCCAAGCATTTCTCTCTAACCTTGACTAGAGTGAATTCATTTAGTGAAAAACTGGGCTATGAAGAAATCGTACAAGAGTTCATGTGCACCGTTACTTTTAGTCGAAGAGCAGAATCAAAAGCAAGTTCATATGGTATTGTCTTTAGGGCATTTGGAGATTTCATTACGTTTGCCCAACTTTCCTCCCTTTTTAATTTCCAAACTGAAGATGATGTTCCATTCATTATTTCTTCCCTTGACATCATCTATTCTAAGTTTTGGTATGAAATTTTCATTAAAACCAAACATGATCCAAAAGCGTTAGTGGCCAAATACATCAAAACCTTAACCAATTAGCTCCTCTATAGAATTATTACCTTTTTCATCAATACTAAGGGTGATGGGAATGAAAAGTCTCTCAAAAAGACCTAACTTTTCTCTTTTGCCTCACCAAAAATAAGTCTATCCAAACTGGGAGATACTTTATAAATCAATTGATCTATTTGAGTACCAAACCTAAGAGCCAATTTATTCTTCCCTATCACATCACAACCATATATAGGTTTGTAGGGGCTTTGCATAATGAGAATTAAAAATTTCTCACTAAAAAAGTATCTTTCAACCCAAAACTTTCATGATTTGACCTATTTTATCAATGCCAAGGCCATTCATCTAGACTCTGATGTGTATACTTTGGGATCCTATAGGGCAAAAAAGCAAGAGACAACTCATGCCTCTAAAAGAAAGAGGCTAGTGATTGAAGAAGGTACCTAAGAGCCCATTCAATCTTTAAAGTCCAAGGTAAAGCCAAAATCTAAGTCTTCTTCCATCTCTCTCTCTCTTCCATGAAAAATAAACTTGACAAGGTGATGAGAGTGATCACGAGAAGGTTCCTTCTTCTTTCTCACCTTCATAGTGACTTTATTAACCTTTAAGAAAAGGTTTGTGCTACTCCAATCGTCTTTTTGATTTTGAAGAATAGGAAGACACCTATGAAGAAGAAGAAGGTGACCAAAAGGAAAAAGGAGATGAAGAATTCATTGAAGATAGTGATGATGATATCTCTCATACCTTCTAGTTTTCTTTTAGCTTTATTTTTTATTCATTTTTTGTTTTAAACCTTTCATGTTTTAAATTTGGCCTAAGTGTGTGATCAAACATATTTATATGTTTGACTTATGTTATGTATCTATTTTTTAATAAAAGTTTAAAGTATGTTATTTCTATGGTTGATCAATACAAATTTGGTTCGATGAATGATGTTACTTCTTTAGTAAAAAATTCTAATTATGTTACTTTAATTCTCAACTGATCACCATAATATCACTACAATCATCTCTATCATTGTACTGCTTGTCATTGCAATTAACCTTCCTCTCTTTTTGATCTTGACAAAAGCGGAGAGCTTGCATGTCATTAGTTGAGGGGAACCATTTCAATTTGTTAACCATTTCAACTTCACACACTTTAGAATACACTTATACATTTTTTATCCTTTGCAAATTCAATCTAAATTGTCAAAAAAAAAAAATAAAAAGAGATTGGTGGACTAGGTTGGTCAAACTAAAGTTAAAACTCTCTTTTGAACTTGATAATGTAGATTGATTTGTCTTAATATCCAATTCAAATGTTGATCTTGCAGATATTTAGCTAGAATCACATTAGAATTTGAATGGAAGTCTTAGTCTCAAAGATTAAAATTTGCATCCTAATTCGCAAACATGAATTAGAAGGTTGAAATCACTATCTTGTAAAAGAGTTGGATCAATTTGGGTAGACAATTTCGTGGTGATTGTCACGTCCAATGTCGCGACCGCTACTTTTGTATTCACTTGAAGGAAATCAATTCTTCAACGCAGATTATGCCAAATGTCCCAAAGAACCTTTAGAACATCAAAATTCGCAATAGTGAAATAATGATTGATACTGCAATTTTGGTGAAACAACACCTCCATTTGGGCAAACAATTTTGCGGTGATTATCGCATCCAAAGAAGGAAAGTAGAGATCGAGACTTTCTCTCTTACTCAAGGGACGTAACAACTATTTTTTCTGAAGAACTAATGGTTTTATGCTATGTGGACTAACTGTTAGATACAAATGGAGTTCTCCACTACGATTGAGCAAAATTCAGTGTTATGTGAATATCACGATCGCGATTATACAGTCTCGACTACGACCTTGTCTGACAAGCATTTAATGCAAATTTGCCTCACACATCTTAGAGATTTGGACATAGTTTTGTCTCTAACATCTATTTGGTTGTTGGAGCCTATAAATACACCACTAAATGGACTTGAATGCAAGAGAATAATATTCATTGTAGCCAAACTCTTGCAAATTTATTTCTCAATTTTTGGTGATTAGAGCCTATAAATATATTACCAAATGGACTTGAATGCAAGAGTAACATTCATTATAACCAAACTCTTGCAAATTTTTTTCTCAACTTTTAAGCATTCAATTTTTTGTATTTGAGTTGTTGTTTAGTGTGAGCATTAAATACCATCGGGTTTGGGTTTGAGAGTTAGTCTTTTATTATAAAACTCTTGCTCAGATTGAGTATTAGTCTTGCAAAACACTAGTGAGGTTATGTGTGAGCTTTTATAAGAACACAAGTTGTAAAGCTAAGTGCGAGCTTTAAAACATGATTAGACATTAATGAAACGCCCAATTGAAAAGTGTATTTAAAGTTGATTAATAATTGTACCACTATAAAATTTGGTATGTTTTATTCTTTTTCTACGTCTGTTTCTTGCTTAACAAACCTTCCCTCCAAAATTCAAAATTTTTCACCAATTCAACCTTATTTCGTAGTGCACAAGCACCGATGGAATATATTTATAAATATTATATATTATATATTACATTTTTTATATTTGTATATTGTTTATTTATCAATTATAACTTGTACTTTAGTTAAACGGTTAAATCTATCTAAATAATAATGCTACATATAATCAAATATATTTATAAATATTAAATATTAAAATTAAAAATTTATTATAAATATAATTAAATAAAAAATTATAGAAATTATTTTTAAAATTTATTTTTAACTAGTTATAAAAGAAATCTAAGTATTCCTAACAATTAGGTCATGCACCTTGGTTGTTGCTTAGTATTGATGAATTATTTTTCTATTTGGATTTTAATGTGGGTGTATTGATGAATCTTTTCCCTATTGGATTTTAATGCTTATATATAATAAATAAAAATTTTTATACTTAAACTAATTTTTAAATCAAGAGTATTTTGGCCGATTTAAAAGTTTAAATCTTTATGTGTGTGTATATATATATATATATATATATATATATAAAGAGAGAGCGAGAGAGAGAGAGATTGATTAGGCATAAGAAGCTGCATGTATTTTCCAATTTCAACCGCTAATTACGGTTAGGAATGGTCTCTCACCTTCAAAGCAAATGACAGACATCTTCGGAAGAAAGCTTCAACAAGCACTAAGGAACCATCCAAGCAACCCTCCCAACGATGACATCACCGACATCTTTCTATTCTATTCCTTGAGTAAACACTAACCCTCCACCTACCTCCTGCTTGCGTGCTTTTTTTCTTTTTTTCCCCCTTCTTCTTCCTCATCAATTTCCGTTCCTTCCTCTATTTCAGTTCTCCAAACAAGACATACTAGCTAGCATGGAAAAACATTGGTGTAGGTTCTTGCTAATCGTCTCTATTATTTTCTCCCTCGGCCTTGTCTCTTTTGTTTTTTGCATCTCTGCCGAGAGCAAGAAAGCCAAGGTAACTCATTGATAAACTCTCTTTTCATCATCTTCTTGTTTAATTTTAGTATGCATAAACGGTGGTTGGTTTTCTTTTTCTTTTCTTTTTTTTTTTTTTTTCTCTAGAAAGAAGAAGTGAAGTTGGATAATAAACTATGTTATTTGCCTGAAAGTAAGGCTTTCGGCTATGGACTTGCAGCACTAATATGGTTGGTCATCGCTCAAATCATTGGGAATCTTGTAATCTGCAGCAATTTTTGTTTGAGAAATGATGGAAATACTTCCAAGGTTGAGAAGCCAAAAATTGCCACAATATTTCTAGTTTTGTCCTGGTACGTAATCGCTCTTGTTCACTGTTGTCGTGTTTCCCCTTTCCTTTTCTAAAACACACATCACATTATTTTGCGGCAAGAGTTGCATTTTCGAAATTTGCACGAGGCCCAAAAAGGAAAATTATCATATATTCATTTTTATCAGGAGACACCAAAAACATTTCTTGCATACATAGATCAGAAATGCTAAAAAGAAAAGGCTATCCAAATTTGAGCAAGTAACGGCCCCCATTTCGATAGAAACACTAACGGTTAATGCAATAACAGAATAGTAAGATTTAGAGCTGAAACTCCTAAGCTAGAATGCAAGAAATCGACTGGATGATAGTTAGTTTTCTTTCACGCTTAAAATTTTGAATCTTGATGGAAATCAGTAAATTTCTGTATTGATAAAAAAATATAGTAGGGCCTTATGATTGGTCACAAGCTGGCGACAAGAATGATCTTTATGTAAAGAACATGGACAGCTGTAGATGCTCAAATTTCTTAATCTACTCTGGGATTCGATGCCTAAAAAAACTATTTTAAATGCTAACAAGGTTTTTTCTATTAGCATCTTGGAAAAAAATATATGCATATAAATTTACTGGGTCTCGCAGGATCAGCTTTGGGCTTGCAGTCATTTTAATAAGCGCAGCCACAAGCATGAGTAGGAAGCAGGTCTATGGAAAGGGGTGGTTGGACCAAGAATGCTATACAGTCAAAGATGGAGTGTACATGGGGTCAGGATTTTTGGTCCTGGTTTCCATAGCAGCCACCCTTGGCACAGCTCTATTCACAACCAACAAAACACAAGGTGAACAAGATAGAAGAATACATGCACAGGTTGTATAAAATTAAAGTACTAAACATACACAGCTACCATTTTTGCGGATAAAAAAATAAAAGCTAATCCTTGTAAGAGAAGGAAATCCCATTATGTATACCAGCTACTAGGATGACTGAGGATCCACGAGATTTATCCTGCTACATCGTCATATTTTGGATATAATTTTCAATCACAAGGGAAAAAGAGAATTTGCTTTATTTAATTTTTCATACAATAAACAATTGAAAAAAAAAAAATTATTCGCGTGATATGTAACCCAAAAATATTATGAAGGCTTTGAAACTCATCCTCTCCTTTGTATTTTGGCTAGCACGATTTATTCACAATAGAGATTTAGCCCTGCCCAAACACAAGTGTAAAGTAAATAGGAGCAACAATCAAAATGCATGAGAAATTTCACCAAAATAAAGGCGGTTATCCTTTTATCTAATTGGTCTGCCAGAGGCTCAAAGACATGTTGACAAATGATTAAATTCCATTTGCCCAAAGCTTCAACAGCGCAGGAGGCAAAGTCCTTTATAAATGATCACCGGAAATCAAATTAAGTTCTTGAAAACCTTAAAGAGACGTGAACAGAGTGACTGACAACACAATTATGAGAACTGATTTCTGGTTGCCTGGCTGAATCTTTACAATAATTCATCTCAACATCCACTAAATACATAAGCATATTAGCTAGAATACTACCATTCGAAGAAAGTCTGCTCATGATTTACAAAGCACAGAACCCATAAAAACTGGTCTGTTGGCATTGCAGACGACGCATACCTAACTAGAAAAAAGTTTTGAAGACATAAGTCTCCATCGACGGAAAATCTAATTGCAATGCACCTTATAACAATAAAACAGAAAAGACAGCTCATTACTCCCCCCCAAAAAAAAAAAAGGAAAAAAAAAAACTTGCCATAATTGTTCATTCCAATAACATTATAATCCCAAGCTAGAGATACTAGATATTATCATTTTACCTTGAGATTAAATGAGGCAAGCAGAAATTGAAGGACCTATGATGTACACAAACAACAAGATCTCAAGAAAAATGAAATTCAAACTGCATCAGAAAGAGAAGTTCCCATTGCCCCTCCCACCAAAACCATATCCCCTTCCCCAATTATGTCTGTCATGATAGTTATTGCCACGTCCAGGGCCATAGCCGCCATAGCCTAGATTAGTTCTCTGAATGCCGAAAGTCTGATAAAATATTATTGCGGAACGTCAACAAACCACCCAGAAGACCATAAAGAATTTAAGTTTGCTGAGCATTTGGTACATATATCATGTGTGTACAAGAAATAAGCTGACCTCAGTATCTTGCTTCATTCTGTCAGAGAAACGGTTCTGACCATTCCTGAGTCGACTGAGTGAATTACAGGAAATTGTATCAAAGAAATCATCCTTATTATATGCAGGCTGCAAGAGAACATATTAAGTTAACTGTTGAGCATAATTTAAGACTTCAACTGCTATTTCCAAAAAAAAAAAAAAAAAGAAGGAAAAAGGAAAAAAAGAAAAAGCTAGGTTTCATAACTGCAGCAGGTAATCCCTTTCTACCCTCCCACCTAGAGTATGACTAGATCCAAAATCCCTAAGCTATTCTATGATATGAATTAGCACCAATACTAAAGATCTAAATTTCAAATCTCAACCAAATAAATAGACAGATACATTCAAAGACCTACCTTAGCATCAAAATTAAGCACCAGACGGGGATTCTCTTTGTCCTCCAAACTTTGGTCAATACTATTGTTCTCTAAGCCGTCTGTTTTCTCTTTTTGTTTTGTGTTTCCAAGATAACCCCAAACTTCATCCTTTTTAAACTTCTCATTCATGGCTTCAAAATCAAATTCTTCAGTGAACTGCATTGACAAGTTTGCATGCTGTAAAGAAGTTAACACACAACAATCAAGATATCGCAAATGCCTCAACCAAATCTATGTGCCAATCCTTTCTTATTCACAAGAAAATGCTAGAATAAAGGGCAAGCAATGAAATCAAACTATGTAGAATGATTCAATTTGATTACCAGCCACGTACCAATCAAGCATTTAACTTAAACAAAGACAAAGCAACAATAGATCAACTTTTCGAACTAAGAAAGAACATGCATAGCATGCAAGCACAGCAACTCAATGTACTTTAGCAGGTTGAAAAAAGTCAAAATAAAAGTTCCTTCACACCATTCATACACACCTGCACTCTAATTGGCATAAGAAGTTCACACTTTAATGGCTTCGGAGAATTATCTTCACTTTGTTATTACCAATACATCATAAAAAACGGAGAATTATCTTCACTTTGTTATTACCAATACATCATAAAAAAGGGCTAATAGTGTACAATCAATTTCAGTTAAGGTCTTAAGTCTAACATTTAAAACATTAGGATATGAGGCCTGGACAATCTAAGAGTTTCCATTCAAACCTCGGAGTTTTATTCTCCTCAAATTATCACTAATTTTGGTATAAAATCACAGATGTCAAAGGCACAAAGCACACATAGGCACAAAGGAATCCTGGAGCCTTGGCACAAGGCGCAAGTGTGCACCTAAGCGACATGAGGAGCATCATGAAAAAAATTATATTCCTAAATCTATGAATTCCTAAAAATATATATTCTGCCCCAACATATAAGAAAAAAATTAAAAAATTTATTCTTAAATTTGTCTCTAATTTATCTGTTTTAATCTAAGTCTATGCCTTAACATCATTTAGACTAATGGATAGTATAAATTGCATATGAAGTTGCAAGAAAAATGCTGCTGTAACCACATAAAACAGTGGCAGCAACATAGGCAGTAGCATAGATGGGTGGACTGAAGACTTATCACTCTCTATTTATAACAAACCGCCTGAAAACTTCTGACGAGTTTTGGAAAAACAGAGTATTTTATAAATAAATTGAATAAGAGATTAAAAGAATCCAATAACCATGAAATTCAAAATCACAAAACACAAGCAAAAACAACTATAAATCAAGAACCAAGATCGGAAAGAAGGAGATAAATCTCGGTCGTGGTTTTTCCAGAAATGAACAGATCAGCAATCAGCAACTGCAGTGTTGGTGGTTCAGTCTGATTCCAGTGACTTTCCAGCAATGCTGGCAAACTTTCCAGCGTCAATACCAGATTCTAGCAGATTAGGCAGCCGCGATTCTAGTGGTGGCGGTGTTTTTAGGTGAAAGTTGCATATGGCAGTGGATGTTAGAAAGGCGCCTTTCCTGTGCCTAGCACCAGCAGCAGGCACCCGCCTAAGGCAACAATGTGAGCGCCTGCCTTCAGAGGCGTAGAGCCATGCGCTTGGGCCTGAGGCACGTCTTTGACAACTATGTATGAAATCTTACAAAATGAGGTGCTTAAAACAAAAGAAAGTTTCATTAAGGACAACATGCTACATGTTCAATGTTTATAAACATTATTAGTATATGGATTACAGCCAAAAGAGTTATCTTTAGATAAAAAACTCTTCTCCAAAATTTTGACATAATAACATTTTCATGCAAGCTATATGTCAAATAAAGCCATGTTGAATAGGTAACTAAAATCCCAAGCCAATTTTTTCAAACAAAAACAGAGAAATTACAAAACTTTTCCAGGATTTGAATTGAAATACTTATGATTCAGGCCTCAAACTTAATACTTGGAACATAAGGACCTTCATCAAAATTTACCCACCCTATAAGCCTTTTTTTTTTTTTTTCTGCTATAGTGTTTTAAGCAATAGATATAACATCACTGCTGCTATATGGAATTTACAAGACCTTCAACTGACAAGACAGCACCACAAAGATTGTTGTAAATAAATTCTCATAAGACAAGGTACAAAAATGTGAAAAAGAATGACCTCAAATTGTAACACACAACATATTTAAGTGAAACTTTAAGAATGATGTCCAACCTTTTGTTCAGAACTTGGCAATGGCAACAATGGTTCTTGAGAAGCTGGATTAGAAATCAAAGGCAGTGAAGTAGATGATAAAGATGAAAGAGGACCTAGATTCTTCTCAGGGTACACCATAGAAGGAATCACATATGATCTAGACTGAGTTAATTGATCAGGACTTAAGAGAAATGGAGTCGGTGTTAGTAAGGAACTTGAAGTGGAAGCACCATAAAGAGATGCAGGATAATGCGTAGATTGAGTGGGATGTGCTATTATAGGGTCAAAAACGCATTCAGTAACATTTTGAGTGTTAGTGATACCTATGTCTAAACTAGAGTATGGAAATGAAGGTGCAATTAGCCTACTAGTAGAAGTATATGTAGCAGAAGATGGTAGAGACGTCTTTACAGCTGAGGAGGACAGCATGTTGTGGGAAGCAGAATATTGCACTGGAACAGACATTATCGAATTGGGATTAAAAAAATCAGATGCAGCACAAGTTGAAGGGGTGACAAATTCCGATGCATTTGATAATCCCATTACTGGAGAATCCTCCAATCCTGAAACTTGCATCTGCTTCTGTGCTGACAAGGAAGAACATACCATGGCCGGTGTCTGGAAAGGAATAGACTGTTGGAGAGCATCAGACATATTGATTGATGATCCATTATGTCCTTGCCAGTACATTGGCATAGAAAATGATTGACCAGAATTTTCAGTAGCCTCAGAAGGATTTGTCGAGGTAACATGGTTTACAGAATGAAATGAAGGCAATGCAGTCAAGTAGGGTCTGCTTGTCAAAGTAGGCATATCCTGGCATTGAGCAGCTTCTGCCAAAGTTTTACCATTAATAGAAGCTAATGCTGAAGAACTTGAAGGAAACCCAGCACACTGTGACTGCAAAATATCCAAAACCAGAAAAGAAATAAGAGATCATTTGATTTCCTAATTCAAGTACTACAAAAGAAGATAAATTATTAAATAAATCCAAACATCAAAACCTGGATGATAGCAGGGTCATCATGAATTGATTCCTCAGTTTGAGCAGGTGGTGAGGTCTTAACTTGCAAATCCTGAAGATACCCTTAATTGATTAAAATATATGCATGTAAAGCATGATACAGGACATACAAGCTTCAATAAGAATAAAATTTCCACTTGAAACAAGTTCAATGAGAATAAAATTTCCACTTGAAACAAGATCAATGCTGAAATACCAAAATGTCAAGAAGAACAGTTCAGAGAGATACATCGGGAGAGTGAGAAAGCATCATTATGATATAGTTGTACCAGCTTAAAGGGAAGGAACATTAAACTGGGGACGTTCTTTCATGCAGCAAGAGTGAAAGGTGGAAACAGAATTATAGTGATGACCGTTCTAATAGTTTCTAAAACTCCACATGGAGTAATTGCATAAAGCAGTAATTCAAAGAACACTGACATCAAACCAAGAACACTGTCTTGTCTTGCCCCACAACAAATTACAGGACAAACTATGATCATTTAGCATACATATATTTTCCATCCAAAGACTCCATAATAACAGGAAAAAAGAAAAGAACTCTGGCATCTTTGTTGCCATCAAAGCCTATCTATTTAAACCAACAGAAGTCTCTAAGGACTCTAGACAACCCAAACCTTGAAGATGACAGAGGCAACTCCAATTTATTTATGCCACTTCACAATGGAAAAACAATTCAAAAAGAGCATTTGCTTTCAGAGAGTTTAGGAAGGATTATTCCAGTGTTACCTAACTTGATTAAAGTGCTTTACTTTCAAGCTTATTTTTATGTTCTCATTTGTAATTATTTGTAGATTTTTTTAGGAAGATTCCTTGTCATGTAGGTGCTCTCTTTTATTCTTTCTCTATCAAATTTCATTTATCATAAGAAAATGACAAAAGGACTTGAAACTTACAATAATAAAATTATTCAAAAGGAAATAATGATGATTATAAATATTAAAAAAAAAAAATGAAACAGACAAACAAAGATACAAGATTAAGAAAGACATCCACAATTTCACACTTACAACGATGCTATACAAAAATGGTGGCTATGATAAGACAATCAGTAAGTATTATTACCATTTATCATCAACTGGAAAATTGGATTGCAGAAGTTCATATTCAAAAGTAAAAAATGAAGCTCAGAAAAAAGAAATAAAACTGGTTAACCAAACAAACTGATTTAGCTTTAATCCTTTTCCTTTTGGGTCCTTTTCATGAGAAAAATCATTGTATAACTGAAACAACAAATACAATTATACAGGTACTATACCATACCAAACCATTCTGGTTCAACACCAAACTATGTGGAAAAATAAAATTGAAAAAAAAAAAACACTAATTAATCGAACCTATAGAATCAAAGCTTCAAACACCACTATCAGTTCTATTGAGATTCAAATATTTTCAACTTGGGTCTCAAAGAAAATGGCTCACAATTTGCCCATTTAAAGATAGAACCATCCTTAGCCAACCTAACACTAGCGTGTGGAGACAAATGAGAATGAATGCTGTCTAATTGCAAGATTTAGTAATGGATCTATTAATTGAGGAAAAAAACCTAGGCTTACCCTAAAAGTAATTTAGGCATCACTCCCCATTGGCATCAAATCCACACTGAATTCCATCCCCACAATCCAAAGAAGCATAATTGGAGTAGATTATCTCAAGTTTTATTCATTTTAATATATGCCAATAAAACAACATTAAAACTATTAGACATTCTTTTGGACCATGAAATGGCATGGACTAGAGGGGTAATAGAATAGCTATTTTGATGTGGAATAGTTGTTCTTAACTTTCGCTCAACTTTAAAATCTGGAATATCTATATCTGTTCCATGGAATAATAATTCCAAAATATCCGAATATATGTTATAGCCAATGCCACAAATAAAAGGAAATAATTTACCTTAATGTCACTCCCACGGAAAAGAATGAATTCATAGACCTTATCGCTAGAAGGAATTTGAGGACCATCTTTCTTTCGACCTTCAGTTCCATAAGACCTTACTGCAACATCATTTATCACCATGTGATGAAAATTATTGACCAAAATAGACAAATAGAATAAAATGGTTGAAGACGAAGAAACATTAATAAGTGTACAGAAAATGCACCGTTTTTTAGGCCAATGGTGGAATCCTGGACGCTGAGGACGTAAAGAACGCCCTCGTACCGAATCTCGTACTTCGATATCAGACTAATAAAGCTTCCTATGTACGAATCTCCTGCGTTCGACGGTTTCGAAGGAGAAGAAGAAGAAGAAGAAGAAGAAGAAAGTGACGCTGATGATACAAATGAAGCCATGTATGACAAAACGAGAAACAATCAAAGGATAACAAAGCAAAAATTTATCCAGATGAGGGAATTAGGGTTCTCTCGTTTTTTTCATACGTTCCGTTTTAACTTTTTCTTTTCTTCCCTATGGACATGGGCCAAATTTTACTGATAGCTCCTAACGTTATCATTAATGAATATTTACAGTTATTAAGTTTGGCCAAATACATATATTTATCCCTGAATTTTTCACAACTTTTATTTAATTCCATTTGATGCTCCAACTAGTATGCTACAGGAGGAAAATATTTTTATGATTTTAGTATTTACTAGAATACTTATTGAAAAAAAGTATTGGGTTTGAGCAAAATTTGGTCTTTTTATTAATTTAGCTTATAAATAAACAAAATTGTAGAAAAAAAATTTGATGCTTTAAATGATACTCAACTTTAAAAAAAGACATCAATTCTTAGATATCTATACAATAATTGAAAATAAATATTAAAAAATCTAATTTTATCCAACAAACTTCTAATGTAAATTTCTTTAGACTTTTCTTAATATTAATGCATATAACACATTCATAGACGGATTCAAAAATCAAATGATATCATTTGATATTTATCATCTTACTATCAAAGATTTAAACAGTTAAATTTCATTTTGATAATCTAGATGACTTCTAGTATTAGTTGGAGCAATATGAATCCCTATGACAAACTACTTAAGGTGTCTGCTAGTGTTAGTAAAAAGTGGTCATTTTACACAAAAATCTATAGTTCAGTCTTTAATTCATTGTTTTATGAGTTGGGTTTGATTTACACAAATGGCATTTGTTTCATTTTATAAATCACAATATCTAAAGTTTTAAGTTTTATTTCACATTTTTGTTGTTCAATTAAATGTAAATGATCTTGTTTCATTGAGCCACATTTCTTTAAGCTCTTCATACCATTCTAGTTTAATATAACAAACACGATCATTTTCTTTCTTAGAATAGTGTTGACAAAGGTTCAAACCATAAACATTCACAGCAATATACACTAACAATATGCTTTTCTTTGAATTTGGTAGCATCCATTAAGCATAAGTAAATCATACATTTAGAAGAACACTAAAGGAATTGTAGGTATTAGAAAAGTCTAAACAAGATCACTTTACTATGAAAACAAACTATAAAGATTCTATTAATCTAACCAATAATATGCTTATTGATACACTAAAATCATATACTAAAAGTACAAATAAATTAACCCCATATAGAAAAGCTTGGACTTGTAGAAAAATTCTACATGTGTTCCCTTGTTAGCTTCACTAGTTTTTCCTTTTAAAATACAATACGCCATTAGGTGTAGTCAATAGGTAATGATCAAAATCCTTTTCTTCACTCTTCATAGACAACTGATGTGATAGATTCTAACCTATCATCATCTGCATTTACATAATATTAGTTAAAAACATTTTTTGTTGTACACTTATCACCTGATAAGTTAGAGTTTGTTTGCATATGCATTGGCTTACCGCAGATAACATCATAATTAAACTAAAAAAAAAAACCTATTGATAATGTTGCCAAAGGATTAAAAAATTCCAATATCCCTCAGTAAATAAAACTAATTTTACAAGTTAAGCAATTTGTAACTAATAGTACTATACTTCACAATAAAAGCTGAAAGATGTATGAATTCAATAGATAGCAAACATGAACTTTGTTAGAAAGTTGTTCATGATCATTATCATTGTGGACCTATTAAGCATGCAATAAAAGTGTTTCTACTTTCTTATGTTGTGATCTCATGCTAGTATAAAATCATTCAACATATGAAACAGAAGGTTGATTTACATGATCACTTTTATAGTTATTGCTAATAAACTTATCGCAACAAATTTAGTTAGCATTTTAACTTCATTTTTTTAATGAAAATGATTTCTCTTAATTTGATATTCAAAATAAGGTTGACTTTTATTTTATCATTTATTATTTCTTTTATTTCTCTATGTTTTGTTATTTAGCTGATTTGAATTAAAAACCTTTCAGGTTATAAAAAGAAGAATGACTTAATTTTTTTTTCATTTACATGCAGGTAGCTCCACTATTATTTAAACATTTTCAATAATTCGTGATATATAGCAAATCTCATATATTATATTAGAAAATTTTTTACTATTAAGAGGACAACAAGACTTTTGAAATGTACTCTTAACTCCACAACTTCTTCAAATTCAAGTGCTTTAAATAGATCAATGAAATACACTTGGCATAAGGGCATAATCAAACTATAGACCCAAGCATAGGAAAAATATAAAGAGATGTAATTAGATCCTGGTTTTAGACAATGGTTAATGGAAGTTGGATTCAAGAAGCATTATAGTGCTAATAAGTATACTTGATTGGGAAATGGGTGGAATAGTGTTCAAAATGTTCTACTATTTCTCATTTCTGTAAGCCTATATGGACAAGAACATTATTAATAAGAGTATTAAGCAATTATGCAAAAATACATGCTTCACTTGAAAAGCCAATATGAATTGTGGGATGGAGTCAATAATATTTCTAGAGAAAGAGAGTAGTGTAGGATTACTAAGCTAATAAAACAAGTTGCATGGAGAGAGATTTGTTTTTCAAAGAGAGGGATTGCTAAGCCAAAGATTTAGGGTTTTATGAAGAATGTATAAATACTTAGTATTTCTTCTTTTATCACTTTAAAATTTATTGTCATTGGTAGAGTTTTACGATATTGGGCTAATCATCAAGTGATTGCAAAAGTTTTATGATAAAAGAATACTGAGCTAAGCCAAAGATAAAAGCCAAGTTTTATGATAAAAGAATATTATACGTCATAATAAAAGCTAAAAAGATGCATGAATTCAATTGATTCCATAATGTCTTAGTTAGTACATGAATGTCATTAATCTCAATTTGCATAACTTTTTTCCTCTTTTCATAATGGATTACAAAAATTAAGGTATTGATTTTCATCTCTTTCTTATTTAACAAAGTAAACCCAAGCACAAATCATTTGATAGTAGAAAACACAAGCATAAATCATTTGACAACACTAAGTATTCATCATTGGACAATAAAAAACAAACACACTGAATATATAGCAAGAGCCAAGGAAAATACAACATTCAACAACACAAAACTCCTCATATAGTTCTAAAAATTCAATAAAAAATTGGAAGCAATTATGCAAAAATACATGCTTCACTTGAAAAGCCAATATGAATTGTGGGATGGAGTCAATAATATTTCTAGAGAAAGAGAGTAGTGTAGGATTACTAAGCTAATGAAACAAGTTGCATGGAGAGAGATTTGTTTTTCAAAGAGAGGGATTGCTAAGCCAAAGATTTAGGGTTTTATTATGCAAAGAGGGATTTCATTTTGTGATTTCAATTTCACAAACTATACTATAAATAGCAATAAGATGTGGTCGTTATTTTTTATAAATAAAATGGCAATTCAGGCTGCCATTTTATTTAATTTGATATGAATAGCGGTCATTTTACTTACCTTAGATATGACCATAAGACTTGTGGTCGCTATCTACCATAAGTAAAAAGGCAACTCTAGTTACCATTTTATTCCCACCAATTAAATAAAATGACAACTTGAGTTGTTGCTTTATTTATAGAAAACAATTACCATAATAACTTGTGGTTGCTATTTTATTTGCATAAAATAATGACCATAAGACTTGCAGTCGCTATCTACCTTCATCAATAATGGCCACTATATTATTTGTAGTTGTTATATCCACTACTTCTTAATAGCTACCACAACATATGGTCACTATTTAGAGACCACAATAAGTGGTCTTTGAATGATTTCTATATTTGGTGTCACCTTGCAGCGCCAAATATAACGACCACACTAGTATGGTCACTCCTTTAACTATCACTTTGTGATCTCAAAGTAGTAGCTAAATTATCTGCCATTTTTGCTGCAAGATTTAGCAACCACAAAATGTAGTCGCTATATTTTTTATTTTCTTGTGGTTGTTATTTGGTCATTAAGTGGTAGCTGATTTCATTTTCACTTTTTTAGACTTCAAATGATGATAGACTGATTGCTAAGTGATAGTTAAATAGTCATCACATTAGTATTATAGCTAAATATGGTCTCTGAATCACCAATTTTTTAGTGTAAGTCCTTAAACTTTTTTAAGTTTATCAATTTAGTCTATTATAATATATACATCCTCAATTAACATCATTACTTTTATTTCATAATAATAACTTAAATCATGTTTAAAACATTAGTAGTTCTCCATTAATTGTATTGAAATGCTTAATTCTATAGATATCCTAAAACTTTTCATATTCTTTCAAGTTAATCTAGAAAATATAATTAACCTTAAATTAAATGCAATTAGTTTCAATTCTCCATCAAATAATTTGCTTAATATTATTTCATATCCATATAAGTAATTTCATAGTAATAAATCTCACATATACATTAATTTTATATTTTTGAATCTAATTTATAATTATTGAAAATTAATAAAAATTCATAACATCTTATCAAGATCTCCAAAATTTATGATGCTTGAACTTTCACAACTAGAGTGAAAAAGGTGTGACTTTTTATATGAATAGCCATTCGAGCCCATTAGGGTCGCTGTTGAGTACCACCATGTGTGGTGGCTAGAGTTTGCTGCTAGTGACCATTAGAAAAACGACTAAAGTCATCTTATAAATCTCGATGCCAAGAGTCTGTAGAAACTAACGATGTCATCATATGAGTTACCATTTATTTGAAAATAATCAATAATCAATATTTAATTAAAATTTTGAGTAGTAATTCCATCACTATCTGACCTCTATTTAAGGCAAATCAAGTATCCATAAAAAAACTCATGAAAAGAACTTTTCATAATAACTTGAACCACCCAAAATGAAGCATTAACTAGAGATATATCACTTTTTGAAATTTTACAATATTTGTGGCAAAACACCGTCGTTTGAGTAGTTCCCAGCTAAGGAGGTTGTTCTATGCGCATTGCCAAGCGACGCACATTTCTTTTCTTTTCTTTTTTTTTTTTTTTTTCTCTTTGCTTGTGATGCGAGAGCTGCTCCCATTTTTCTTCATTCCACAATTCGACTTTTGCTAGAACTTATGTGTTGGTTTGTTTAAAGGCAAGACAATTTTAATTTTATTTTAATAATAATAATATAATTAATAATCATAAGATAATTATAATTGGTATAATTAAAACCTCCTCATATAAAATATTTATATTATTTTATAAAATTAAATCATTCATTCATAAATTAATTAATTTTTATAAATTAAATTAACTTAAGTAAATTAAATCTCTTAACTTTAAATATAATATCTTACTTAAATAAAACAATGTTAAACTTACTTAAATCATATAATAAATCAGCCATAATTAATTATTTTCATAATAGACAAGATATCTCATAAATAATTTAATTCTTCAAAATAGTAAAATCTTTTCATATAGATAATTTGTGTTTTTCATAATTAAATAATTTAAATTAAATTAATTCACAAAATATTTTTAATTAAATCAACTTAATCAATAATATAAATAAATTAATATGCTTAACATTATTTAATTAAATCTTTAAACATTTACTTAATAGAATTTATTCAATAATAGAATTAACATTAAAATTATTTAAAATAATATATACTCATATTAATTTAATTAATTTTTATGAATTCTTTAAATCTCAATTAAATTCGTACTTAAATAAATTAATTTTATATCTTTGAATCCTAAAATTATTAAATATATTTTTGTGCATAAAACTCATCTTAAAATATTAAAAATTGTTATACACTTATTTAAATTTAAATATAAAATATTCATTGAATATAACTCATTAAACATAATTCTTAATAAATAACATAACCTTAATTAAAATATTAAACTCGTTAATAAAATCATTTTCCTTTAAACTATTAACATATATATTAAATAATCTCCTCAAACACATTAAAAATATATATAATATTAAAATTCATAATCATAGATATAAAAATCTGAAAAAATATAGTTAAAATAACTTTGATTATTAGAATTTCTAAAATTAGGTTTAGAGCCTTACAAAATGCCTCATTAAAATTCATCCTCAAATTTCTAGATCTTATTGTCACATACACCTTAACGTCACCTTAATCTATTCTTATCATTCTTAAGTTGTAAACTCCAAGTCAATTCATGTCTACTCCTAAGGATCTCTGGAGTTATGAAGGAATTAAATTCACAAATATTCGTTTGAAAATTCCTATGGGTGGTTGTAAAAACATTTAAAACATTATGAACTTAAAACCTCATTTAAAATGTTGAGATAACTTGTCATGATTATGGGAGAGCATTCCATAATCATGATTAAAAAATCTTCATAGCCCTCTTTTTAAAAATAATCCTAATTTCTCTCTAGTAGACTTATAGGACAAACATAAATTGATACTCTATCTATATTTTTATCTCTTAACTCTAACCTTCTTTTTCTATACTTATCATATCATGTTTTATCATCTTTATGTTTTTCCATTCTCTTTTACTATTGCTTTGTCCATTTCATATATTATAATTTCTTAAAATGCTACCAAAATTTGACAAGGTCTCCTTTATATTTTGACTAATCCTATTGTTAGAAAATATAAACAAATACACACATACGTGTGCGTGCGTACATATACACATACATATCCCTCAAGGCATTAATCCTCAGCATACACAATCAATCGCCTAAATAGGATCTACATATTAATCATCACAATCTTGTTATCATATCATCATAATTTTTCTTCCATATGTCATAACATTATTTAATAATCATCGATCAATTTATTTAAATTTCAATCTCATTAACATAAGTCTAAACATACATATTATACAAACAAACATGTCATGACATAATCTTATCATAAAAAGGTTCTAGTGTTTGGATACGCTAAAACATAATATACTTGAATTTCATGAATTCAAGTATAATCATATGTACATTAGCTCCACATATTTAGTACTTGAAGCTTCACAAGCATATCAACATTGAATGTAGAATTCTAACTTGAAGGTGATTGACAAGATAAGAAGCAATCTTGTATCTTTGCAAGTCATAACTAAATATCCTTATATGTCTCATAATTTCTTTCATTTCTCATCTTTGTCTATCTCATTCTAAACTCAAAGATTCGTTCATACAAACTTTTGCTCTAATCATATAAACCCTTACTTTGATATAACTCTATCACGATCTAGATTTTGGACTGTGCCAACACTAGAGAATAGGAAGGCTTAAAGCCTCTAGAACCCATAACAAGTCTAATTTAACTAGTGAAAATGCTTATTATGGCTTTCATGTGCCACAATAATATTAAAAATCTTAAGCTTAACATTAATACTAACTTGAATTGTATGGAATAAAACTAAATGAAGTTAGGGATTAAACAAAACTTAATCCCAAAAAAACTTTTAAAACATGATATTTCTTTTCTTTTCCTTTTCTTACTTTTATTTTCTTTTCTTTCATGACATAATTCACATATAAAATGAGCTCCCATAAAACTCTCCTTAGAAATAAAGGGTTCATACTTGTCTCACACCATTATAGTCTTATTATATATCATAATCATTAACATATAATCTTTTCACATATAATCTCATTACTTTATATATCTTAATCATTAACATTTAACTCTCACATACAAACATATTCTAAACATTTAATGTTGGCACTTGTACACCAAGAAGAGAGGGTGATGAATTGGTGGCAAATTAAAATTTTTGGTAGAAGAAGAAAATTAACGAATGAAAAGAAGAAAGGAAAAGAAGTTACATAAGGATATTATAGTAGTTCGGGTATTAGCTAACCCTATGTCCACTCTCCAATTATCAAATTAGGATTTCACTAACTCTTAGATAATTTAAGGAGTTTTACAAGCTCACTACTTAAATTTAATGTTTAGGCTGACACTTAACCTAATTACAACTTGTGTTTATGGCTAACACATAGTTTTACAAGAGTTTTCTTGAACCTAAGATCATTCTTAAATCTAAATCCTAAGTGTTTAAGGCTTACACCAAATCTTATGCAAGCAATCAAAGCAATACATAACCAAAAGTATAAAAAAGTTAATGCTTAAGGCTTTGAGAATTATTTGCAAGAGTTTAGTTATATCTATTCTCTTGCATTAAAGGCCATTCGAGGGGTATTTATAGTTTATAACAACTAAATATCTATTGCAAACAAACAAGATGCAAATCACAAACTTTGTGTTAGGAAAATATGCATTTAATGCTAGTTAGAAGAATTTTGTCATTATAATGCCTCAATTGCGATCGCAAATGTATTTTGAGGTAGGACTCATCTTTTATGATTGCGATCTTCGAATGCTCTAATGGCTAGTTGACACATTGCTAGTTAACCAATGGCATTCTTCAATTGGATTTTTGGATAGTCATTACAATAGTGTCTTTTAATATAAAGATTGTGATTGTGATTGTGATTGTCCTTTCACACCTCATATCATGAGTGTAATGTTGAATACATATTAGCTTCACTATTTTTGTCACTTAGAGATATTAGCTTGCAGTTGTGATTTGGCTTTCTTGATTGCAACTCACTTGTCTTAGTCATAATTTACAGGTCTCGTCTATGCACATGGAGATTTTTCATTCCTTTTAATATTGTTAGACCTAACTTGGGAGTTTTGGTGAATAAAGCTTATTTTGATGATTACAAACATATTTAAAAGCTAAATCTTATTCAAGTTTATATATAAGATCTTGTAGGTACATCAATTTTTTATCAAAGATTTTAGAAGAAGAGCTTTTGAAAAAAACTCTAAGTATTCAAAGCCAATGGGTGTTGTTGATTTCAATAGGCATTGTGATTTCATCAATAAGAGTTGAAGATCCTCAACCGACATTGAAAAGACACCAAAATGTGAGTTAAAGTTTATAGACCCCTCAACCATTGACTCTCTCATGGCATAACATGCATTGGATGTTGCAAACACTTGAGCTTTGCTAATTGACCTTCACAATGGGCATTGCATTTTCGTAACGGGTGTGACATTTTCGCAATGGGTGTGGCTCATCAATAACTTAATATGCGTTGGATCAAGTGACTGGATATGAACAGAATCCTCAAAGTCTTGACATGGGCATTGGACTTATACCAACGGGCATTGAAAAAGCATATAGGTAAAGCTAAAGGTTTTAGACCCTTCAATGGGAGATGTTTAAAAATTCAATAGGCATTGAAAACAAGCCAACAACAGTTGAGACACTATATAAAATCTTGAAAAATAGAGCATTAAGTTCACATCCTTCTGGAAACTTCAACAAGCATTATTCATATCCTAACCAGAGTTGAAGTTGAATTCCAATAGGTGTGGAGAATGTCCAACAGTCAGGAGTATTTAGACAAATCTCTCTTTAATAACTAATTCCAATGGGCGTTTTAATGAAATCAATGTTCATTGAAGTTGTATTATCACCTAACAACAGGCGTGAAAATTGTCCAACAAGCATTGAGTGACTACTTTATGACATAAAGTAACAACCTTCTTTCTAACGACTAGTTACATGTCTCTACCTTATAAAGGACTCTCCCACAACAAATTTAATATAGAGAAAAAGAGAAAAATGTTATAAGCTAGTATATTATGTTGTGTAAGCACTCTTTAATAAAAGGGTGAAAACATGAGTAATCTAGCTTCAAGAGAACATCATTGTCAAAAGCTTGTACAAGTCATTTTCAAAATAGAGCTGAAGAATAAGCTTTAAGGCATATCTCAAACTCTTCACCAAGACAAGCAATTCTTGTGAGTGAATTCTTTATTGTTTATTGCTTGAGTGAGAGTATTCTTTCTCATCTTTAAGTTGTAAATTCTTTAGAGAAAGTTTCTCGGTTTAGGAGATCTTAGAAGATCTATAACTATTATTGTGAAAGGTTTAAGGTAGTATTTGCAAATTGGGAAAAGGTTTTAGTAGCACTAGTAAGTTTACTTGTAATAGTATGGTAGTGCCTAGAAACTACTATTGTAAAGGTGATTTATAGCACCTGAAAACGATCTAGATAGTAAAAGGCTCTAGTGAAAGGCTAAAGGTAAGGACGTAGGCAAGATTATGTCGAACCTTTATACATTAATTGTGTTGATTTCTCATTATTTCTGCATATAGCTTTCATTGGTTTTTACTTGTCATTACCCTATTCAATCCCATTTCTAGGGCACAAAGGGGCAACAAATATTCTAACTTATTATGAACTTATTTGCTGCAAAGTTAACACTTAATAAACATATAACAATCTTCAATCTAATTGTCAAAATAAAAAATAGAGTTTGACCAAGTTAGTTGCCTAACTTGGGTCAATAATCTTTCCCTTTTTTTATTTTGATAATTTGGATTAATTTTGCAAAACAAACAAGTTTTATTAAGTTGTCATATGTTACCTTGAACATAAAAAGTCTAACTTAAAAAGGTACATTCCCTCAGTTTTAGCTCCTCCTTAATGTGTGAACAATTTATTTTCTTTGTCATATACTTCTCTTTACCTTTGCCAAGATAAAAAAGAATAAGTAGTTAAACATAAGTAAAACAATATAAAATAGTCAAAATAATTATCCAAAATATCAAACATACATAGAAATAGATGATAAGAAGATAAAGGAGATCAACATGCATAAAACTAATATTTCATTAAAAAAAAGTATAAATGTGGCCCAATTGCATGAAATAAAAAATAAATAAAAGAAAAGAAGAACTAAAAAATAAGAAAAGTCACTCTTTATTAGTTAAGTCATCCAAATATTAGGGATAACATTAAGGAATCTCTAATTTCTTTTGGATTTCCATAATGTCATTATATAAGTGACTTAAGAGGCTAAATATTCTTAATAATTTATCCATTTTTCGATCAACTGACTCTAATGTCACTTGAGTAGAAGGAGGTTGAGTAGTGTGTTCCTTTTAAGTTGGGTGTCTTTTACTTAGTCCCTCTTAGGTGGTTACCCTTTCTTAGAACTAACTTCTTGTTATATCTTCACCCTATGTGTCCTAGGGAGATACTCATAAGTATTTAGTCTGATACATTTAGTGACAATCATATGATTGAGGTCTATAAGATTGGTGCCACTAAGGTAGGAAATCTTAAGAAAGGCTTAGTTTGTGGGGGATGAGGAACTCATATGTTTTATAATAAGAGTGATATGGAAAGAGAGAAAATTTGCCTATGTTTGGACTTAACAAGATGGGAGAATTAGTCCATAAGGAATTTAATGGTTTGAATGGGTTTGTTCTCAATAAGACCAAAAAGGGGGAAAAAAAAGTCTTTGACTTACCTTCTCATTCCTGTCCCTTCTTGTTCATAGAAAATGTCATAATTGTAGGAAGAATCCATAGAGGTAAAGAGGAAATATTCTCAATAAGGGAAGTTTTAGTATCATGCCTTATCTTTATGGAGATCTCCCTTTAAAATTTATTGAGGCTCATTGGGATATTGGAGAGATTCCAAGCTCCATGTTTTTGAAGCGTAAACAAGTCAACAAAATCATCTAGCCTCAAGCTATAATGTTCCTTAAAAAATTCAAAGGGAATACCATATATACCAAGTGAGTGGAAGGTTTTCTCTTAATCTTTATCATGGCAAGGAACTCTTTGTTGAGTTCTTTATAGCTTTTTTCTTTATAAATATGAACTTGTACATTGCAAGTTATGGACATATCCTTTTATTATGTCTTTAAGTCCTAAGGTCTTAAGGACAAAGATGATAGAGACTTTATTAGGACAACAAGTTTGTCCTTCAAGAGTTTAAATTTTTATTTTTCCTTGGGTGTAATTCCTCTCATGAGGTTTAAAGGGTTTGGTGTAGGAACTCGAGATGTCATAAGGGCCTTCCTTTTAGCCTCTTTTAAAGGTTTAAGTTTAGGAGCCATTTAGAAAAAGGAAAATTAGAAGAGTACAAGAAGAAAGGATGAAAAAATTTGGAAAATAAGAGGACTAGAATGCTTAGAAGATGTGGAAATAGTAGAAAAATTGAATTGAGGGGCCATATAAGGGTTGAAATAGGCATATGAGGGCGAAAAATTTTCAAAATTTAATGAAGGATTGAACCATTATGAAATAATAATAATATTTTTTCTAAGTTTTTGAAAATCACAATCGTGACACTTCTCCATATCAAACAGATAGATTTGCAATGCCAATTGCGTCCAATAGAAATTTAACTCACAACTATGACTTTTGTTTAGTTGGAAGAACACAATGACTATTTTTCTTGAAAGACCAAAGATAGTGTGCCATATGGACTAGTTTTTAGATACAAACAAGGTTTTTTATCACAATTTTAGCAAATTTAGTGTAAGAAGAGAAATTGCAACTGCAAATAACAAATCATGGCTATAAAATCTGTCTAACAAGCATTTAATGCAAGATCTACCTAGCATGCCATAGAGATTTAGACATAGTTTCTTTATAACATCTCTTTGGTGGTTATTGCCCATAAATACTTCACCAAACAAACATGAATACAGGAGAATAACATTAAATATAGTCAAACTCTTGCAATTTTATTTATCGGCCTTTAATTTTTTTTTATGTGAGTTGGTATTGTTGGGTGTAAGCATTAAACACCATTGTAATTAGGTTTGAGAGTTAGCTTAGTTGTAAAACTCTTATAATAGATTAAGTGAGAGCTTTTAGGAAAACACCTGATTATGTAAGCCTTAAAACATAAATTATAAGGTTGTCTGTGAGCTATAAAACACAAAGTGTACAAGTTTGGTGCGAGCTTAGAAATACCATTTAGTGTTACTAGAATATCTAATTGTGAAGAATTGGGGAGTGGATGTAGGGTTAGTCAACACTCGAACCACTATAAATAGTATGTCTCCATCTCTTATCCTACTTCTTTTATATCCATCTTTCATTATCCTCCCTCTAATATTTGAATTTCCAACCAATTCAACTCCCCTTCTTGGTGTTTAAAGGCCAACAGGGTTGTGTCTCCTTTAATAGGAAACCTCGTCCCAAACCTTAGGGTTTGATTTACCATCTCATTTCTTGATTATAAGTCCTATTTCCTAGTTATTTCTTTATCAAATTTGTGTCAATATGTTATTTTTGTTTTTATTGTCTTAGTTGTCCTGTTTTATCTATTTTTTTTTATCTTATTTTGTCCATCAATTACTTTTTTTTATGTTTTAGGTTTTCATCAATTTTCTTACTATAGAAGGTTTTATTTTAAGTTTTTCATTTTTCTAGGCTATTTAGACTTTTTGTTTCAAGCCTTCTATGTTCTGACGGTATGGTTGCACTAGGGAAACATATTCTAGATCATGAGGAGGAGGAGATCGATTGTGATTAGGGGCGAAGATGATTAAAGGAATTAATAATCTTTTTTTATGCTTGGTAGGTAGAATATGGTCTTCAAAAACTTTCAATCCTTTTAGTATGTTGGAGATGATGGAGAATTTATGGAAACCGATCAAAGGGATGAAGGTGAAGGAAATTACTCCAAACCTATTCTCTTTTCAGTTCCAATATATGAGGGATACAAATAGGGTATTGCAGAAAGAACCATGACATTTTGAGAAAAATCTACTCGTTCTAAAGGAGATTAGTGTTGTACAACCATCCCAAATTAAGTTTGAATATACTCTTTTCTGGATTCGAATTTATGACTTACCATTGATGGGTAGAGAGGAGAAACATAAAGGAGAGTTAAATAAAATTTACCAAAGTTAAAAAAAAACATAAAAGGATGCTAAGTAAAAATTTAGGTAGAAGGTTTGTGCAAATAACTAGTGGGCATGACTTTTTTTTGCAAAGGAACACATAATAAGCTATGGGCATGCCTTATGCTCGTTAAAAATTTAATGCGATAGGTTGTGGGTTCGTCTTATTGTGACTAACAAATAAGACGCAAACAAAAACAAACAGAAGATTTAGTGTGATAGGTCGTGGGCACGCCTTATGCAGATGAGTGAACATTTGCATATGGGCAGTAAGCCATGGGCACGCCTTATCAAAAATGAATATTTGACCGAATTTTTTTTTTTGAAAATGAATTTAAAACATGCTTAAAAGATTAAAAATGAAATATAATAAATTAATTAAAATGCAAAGAAAATCAAGAAAAATAAAATAATTGCATAAAAGTGTAAAATTAAAATTATTGTGTTAGTCCCAATAAACGCTCTTTCAGAGTCATTAGCTTGACTTACTCTTTATTTATTTTTATGGATTGTGCAATGAAATAGATGTCTCAGTGGATGGGTTGCTCCCCTTCAATATAGTGCTTCAAGCATTATCCAATTGCTTTAAAAGTGCCTCCATAGCTATTATATAATTCAACAACACCATATGGAACCACCTTTGCTACCATAAATGGTCCACTCCATCTATTTTGTAACTTCCTAGGAAATAATTTGAAACGAGAGTTGAAGAGAAAAGCTTTATCACCTTCATAGAAGTCTTTCTTTGCAATGCTTGCATCATGCCATGCCTTGGTTCTTTATTTATAAATTCAGGCATTCTCATATGCAGAAATTTTCCATTCTTTCAATTCATTGAGTTGGAATTTCCTTTTATCACATGCATTTTCCAAATCAAAATTCAAAAGTTTAATTGCCCAATAAGCTTTATGTTTTAATTCCATAGGTAAGTGACAAACCTTACCAAAACATAATCGATATGGAGACATACTTATTGGGGTTTTGAAAGCAGTGTGGTAAGTTCATAGTGCATCATCTAATTTTAAAGACCAATCTTTCCTAGAAGCACTAATTATTTTTTCTAAAATCTATTTTATTTCATGATTAGAAAGCTCTACTTTTCTACTAGTTTGAGGCTGGTAAGGGGTAACAATTCTATATGTAACATCATATTTGTTCAATAATTGCTCAAATTGTTTATTACAAAAATACTTCCCCTATCACTTATGATAGCTTTAGGTGGGTGAACATGAATTTTTTTTTTTTTTTTGAAATTTGACAACTACTCAAGCACATTTACACACATAATCTATAGTCATAAGTATATAAGAAATTTTAACAAATTTAGGAAAAAGTCCCATAAAATCAGCGTCCCATATGTCAAAAATTTCACAAACAAGTATATTGCTCAAAGACATCTCATGGCATCATGAGATATTACCTATTCTTTGGTGATGATCACAAGCACTTACATAAGAATGAAAATCTTTAAAAAGTGTAGGCCAATAAAAACCAATTTGGAGAATTTTTGTAGTTGTTTTTGATGATCCATAATGACCTCCTGCTTCCTTATCATGGCATTATACTTTGGATTTCATCCTCGGAAACACGTCGCTTACCATTCCATCTCCATAAATTTTGTAGAGGTAAGTTTCATCCCATAAATAATGCTTGACGTTGGACAAAATTTTCTTATTTTATTGATATGTCAAGTGAGATGGCACTACTTTCCTTACCAAAAAATTAGTAAACCAATGTTCATTATTAGTGTTAATAACATATTATTACTCATTCATAAATTCATCATGCAATGAAAAATCATGCATATTTTCTAAATAAATTTCATCAAGCCTTGATAGATGATCAACCATTGTATTTTCACTACCCTTTTTTATCTTTGATTGTTAGGTCAAATTCTTGTAGTAATAAAATCCATCTCAACAACCTAGGTTTTGCATCCTTTTTAGCAAGTAAATATCTCAAAGTAGAATGATCAGTTAACACAATGACTTTAGATAAGAGCAAATAATATTGAAATTTTTCAATAGCAAATATTACTGCAGGTAATTCCTTCTCAATAGTGGAATAATTTCTTTATGTGTCATTCATGGTTCTACTTGCATAATAAATGGTATGAAATTTCTTATCTTTTCTTTATCTTAAGGTTGCTCATAAAACATCATTGCTTGCACCACATGATTTCAAAGGGAAGATCCCAAACAAGAGCTAAAATAATGAGGGCTTGAATCAATTTTTCCTTACGAGTGTTGAATGCTTGCAAACAATTACCATTAAATTCAAATGGTACATTTTTTACCAAAAGATTTGCCAAGGGTTTAGCTATTTCTGAAAAATTCTTAATGAACCTTCTATAAAAACTTGTATGACCAAGAAAACCTCTAACTTCTTTTAAAGATTTAGGTGGAGTAAGTTTTTCAATTAGTTCCACTGTAGCCTTATCTACCTCAATGCCTTGAGATGACACTTTATGCCCTAAAACTATTCCTTCCTTAACCACGAAATAACATTTTTCCCAATTCAAAACAAGGTTAGACTCCTCACTCCTTTGAAGTACTTTTTCTAAATTATACAAGCATGCATCAGTTGATGATCCATAAATGGAGAAATCATCCATGAATACTTCAATGAAATTGTCAATGAAATCACTATTGGACTTAGTTGATAAGTCAAACCTTTATTTTGATCTTGACAATATAGATTAAAATACTCTAACATCTATTTTATGCGCTGTGGGTGTAGAAAATAGGGTTGAATGACATTATAAGTTTGAATGGAGAAAAATCTAAAATGGAATTTCAGTCATGACTGCAACACTACTCATTTTGGAAAGAAAACTGTCTAGAAGGATTCACGATCATAGTTGTGGTCATGGTCATGACAGCGACCCTTAAATCCTCAAGGATGAACTCCTGAGCACCAACCAATGAATACCATGTGTTAAAAAGTCATTTGGAAGTTCAAGTCTTGCGACCTCTACACCCATTAGGGACCACAAACTTGAACTAAAAATTGCACAAGCTGAGTCACAGTCCAATGCCACAACCACTTCTTTAACATAACTTTCATAGTGACAACGACCCTGGTTTCATGCTCGAGATGATTGAGTTATAATGAAGGGTGTTAACGAATAGTTTTATGGAAAACTAGTCATATGATAGCACGTGTAACAGTCGTTAGACACAAGGTGATAATCTCAACCTCAACTATGCAAAATCTAGAGTGAAAGTCATGTAGTGATTGTAACTGTACTATCATAATTGTGACATGTGTCTGAGAAACATTAAATGCTAGATTTTATCAACAATCTTTAGAGGTTGTGAGCTAGTCTTGGCTGTAATGACTTTTTGGTGGGAGTAACCTATAAATACTCCACCAAATGGACATAAAATGCAAGGGAATTGCATTTACTAATGCAAAACCCTTGCAAATATATTTCTCAACTTTCTCTCTCTTAATTACTCTCTTTGTTATTGAGTTGTAAGAAATTTGGTATGAGCTTTAAACACCCTTTGGGATTGGGTTTGAGAGTGAGCCACTAGAAAACTCTTGTATAGATTTGAGTGTCAGTCTTGGGAAACACTTATAAGGTTATATGTGAGCCTTTGTAAAATACAAGCTGTAAAGTTATGAGTGATCTTTAAAACACCATTTGACATTAGCGGAACACCCAATTGAAAGAACGAGAGAGTGGATGTAAGGTTGATTAATATCTAAGCCACTATAAGCCTTCATGTGTTCTGTTCTTCTTCCACATTTTCTCATTTTTCTTAACTAACCTTCCCTCCAAAAGTTAAAATTTCCACCAATTGAACCCCTCTTCTTGGTGCACGATGACCAACAATCACCAAACAAACATATCATGAAATGCTAAAATGTAGCCAATGAATTACATAATGCGAATGACATCCTTCTAAATGCAAATGTTCCACATAGGCATGTAAAAGTATTTTTTTTTAATCTTTAAGTGCAATGGCTATTTAAAGTACCCAAAATAACCATCTAAGAAATAATAAAACTCATGCCTTATCAGTTTTTCAACCATTTGGTCAATAAAGGGAATAGGGAAATGATCTTTTCTAGTGGCTTCATTTAATTTTCTATAATCAATGCACACCCTCAAACTAGTTATTGTCTTAGTGGAAATCAATTCATTATTTTCATTTAATATAATAGTGATCCCATCTTTTTTTGGTATGACTTGAACTTGACTTATCATGATGAATCAAAGATAGAATAAATAATACCTATTTTGAGGCATTTAATAATTTCTTTCTTCACTACCTCTTGCATTTAGGATTTAATCTTCTTTATGGTTGAGCTTAGGGCTTGAATCCATCCTCCATCAAAATTTTATGTGTACAAACTAAAGGACTCATTCCTTTAATGTCAGCAATGCTCCATCCAATAGCTAGGATGTGTTTCTTAAGCACCCTCTTCAACTTTTCTTCTTGTGGACTTGTCAATTTAAAAGAAACAATTATAGGTAAGGTTGAATTTTCTCCTAAAAATCTATATTTTAAATGAGGTGGTAAAGATTTAAGTTCCAAGGTTGGAGGTGTTTCAATAGAAGATCGCAATTGTTTGGTAGAAGTTGGTTTCTCCAAAGGTAAAAATTTCCTTTATTTGAATCCTTCTTGTCCTGCCTCTAAATAATTGAATGCCTCCTTCTGTTCTTCATCTAACACCTATGCATCATCACAAGAATTAATAACAATATTCTTTAAAAGATCTTTTAATCTTAATGTATTTGCTTTAATTACACAAACATCAATGCAATCAATCATATTTATTTCATGTTTAATTATTTCAGGATGTTTCATGGATTTAAACACATTAAACACTAAATTCTCTCCATTGACTCTAGAGTGAGTAAACGTTATTGTACACCAGTCAAAACATTACCAGTAGCAAGAAAGGGTCTACCTAGAATCAAAGGCCTTGCCCTTTCTTCCTCCATATCCAACATAATAAAATCAACAGGTATAATAAATTTGCCAACTTAAACTAAAACATCCTCTACTATACCCCTAGGATATTTAATACTTTTATTGGCTAGTTACAAAGTAATATTAATGTGTGTTAATTCATTCAATCCATGTTTTTCAAAAATTGAGTATGACATTAAGTTCAGTCTAGCACCTAGATCACATAAAGCTTTCTCAAATTCAATGTCTCTTATAGTACAAGGGATGGAAAAACTCCATGGATCTTTCAGTTTTGAAGGCAATTTATTTAACAGAATTGCTGATATTCTTCATTAAGTTTCACCATCTCTTGTTCTCCCACTTCCTTGTGTTAGAAATCACATCCTTAAAAAAATTAGCATAACTTGGCATTTGTGAAACTGCATCAAGAATCAAGAAGAGAAATATTAACATATACCTTTTAGAACACTTCTAAAAATTTCTCAAATTATTTATCCAAGTTAGCTTTTAAAACTCTTTTAGGATGAGGAAGGGGAAGTTGAATAGTATCTAAATTAAGTGTAGGTGTACTCTCTCTGGGTTCCATGGATGAGTCATCAACCTTTTCATGCTTCTCTTTCTTTTCCCCTTCCATTTCAATTATTTCTCCACCTTATGAAGTGATAGCACTTACTTATTCTTTTGGATTATTCTTGGTATTGCTAGGGAACTGACATTCCCTTCTTTCGAACATCATGTCAACCAACTATCCCATTTGAACTTCCAAGTTTTTTATAGATATCTCATGATTTGAAATTTTGTTTTGGCACTATTGATGAACTTGGTAATTAAATCCTCCAAATTTCCCTTCTTTTCTTATGGTGGTAGTTGTTAAAATCCAAGGGGTTCCTTCGATTGGTTGTTATTTTAAGAAAAATTTGGATGGCTCCTCCACCTTGGATTATATATATTTGAATAAGGATTGAAGTTTGACTTGCAACCATGAGAAACAAAATTAGCACTTTCATGATTAAAAACAAAAGGATTTTCTATTTAATAATGAGAACTTGAATGTCCCATTTGGCCACATAAGTTACATGGTTTAAAAGTTGAAACATTCATTATGGTAGCACCATGATTATCTAATTTTTTGTTTAAAGAAGTAATTTGAGTGGATAAAGTAGTAAAAGAATCAACATTGTGTACTCCATGTCCCCATATGATCAGTTTTATCATTATTCCATTTATAACTTTTAAAAGCCATCTCATCCATTAGCTTAAAAGCTTTGTCGAGAGATTTTCTCATAATAGTACCACCTACAGCTGCATCAATTATTGAACAGTTAAATGGAGCAACACCAATATAAAAAGTTTGAATTTGACAGCAAATTGGTATTCCATGATGAGGACACTTCTTAAGCATTTTCTTAAATCTTTCCTAAGCCTCATATAATGTTTGTCTCTATAATTAAACAAAAGAAGTAATATCATTTACAATTTAGTTGATTTAGAGGAGGAGGAAAATACTTAGTCAATAATTTTTTAGTTAAGTTAGCCCATGTAGTGATGCTACTTGAAGGAAGTGAATTAACCAATCCTTAGCATTATCTCATAATGGAAAAGGAAAAAAACTATGCCTAATAGCATCATCACTAATTCCATTATGCTTGAAAGTGTCACAAATCTCTAGAAAGTTGACAATGTGTGCATTAGGATCATCACTTGGTAGCCCACTAAATTGAATACTCATTTGAATGATTATTAGCTTGATTTTGAAGTTGTTGGCTTGGATTGTCGGCTTACTAATGCTAGAAGTAGCTCCATCAATTATTGGTCAAGCATAGTCCAAAAGAGTTCGATTGGCATTCATTGGAAAGCCATTCCGATTTTAGCTTGCTTTTGCTCTTTACCTTTGTTAGCCCTTTGGCGTATATGGAAAGTTCTATCTATTTTAGAATAAAGTTCTATTAGTTCCTTGCTACTAGTATGTGTCATAAGTAGAAATCAAAAGCTAAATAAAAAAAATAGAAAAATCCAAATTAACCAAGATTAATAAGTTATAATATTATTTTAGAATTAAATCATCGGTAATGATACCAAAAACTTAATAAATAAAATTTAAATTATCCTTACAAGTGTACTAGTTATCAAGTAGTAAAAAAATATTGTCCCCACGAGGATTTAATAAAAATATTTTGATTATAGTCAACCTATGGTTATTTGGATAACTGAATTTAAGAGAATAATTAAACTACAAAAATTCAAGATAAATAAAATACAAAAATGTAAAGACCAAAAGTAAAGCAATAATTAATTGAAGTTGTAACAATCAAATTTAAGAAGGTAAGACTATTGGTCCACCTAATCACTTCAATATATTTCAATTTATTAAATTTAGTCAAGACAATTTATTATTTTCATAAGTTATGATTTTTCCTAAAATTGCTTAATATTCTCACCTGAGATATATTAATACTACTCTTGTCAAGTAACTCTTAGATCTCTCTATAGAGTTAGTGAGACAGAAAGTGCATTAATCTCTATGAAAAACCTGTAAAATTAGATGAATGATATATATATATATATATATATATATATATA
>CATIWR010625412.1:0-36268 GCA_949677035.1 Omphalea diandra | reverse complement strand
TTAAATAATAAATAATATATTTGTATCACAGCATTTCTAACATATGGTGTCCCACTCTATCACATATATATATATATATATATATATATATATATATATATATATATATATACCTATATATATAGATATATATATATATATATATATGTATATATATATATAGATATATATATATATATATATGTATATATATATATATATATATATACATATATACATATATATATATATATGTATGTTTGTATATACATACATACAAACATACAAATATATATATATGTACATACATGAACACTAAATGGGTTACCAACATTAAATGTGTTATCATATGTGTACATTAAACACATGTTGGATTGTGTATGATTGATGAGTTAACCTTTATGCATATGAATTTTTGAACATGAACATCGTGCTTACTAAATGACAATGGTTGTTATAGTTTTCAATATCAAAATAGGGATAGGTTTTGTAGGGACTTACATATGAACATGAAATGACTTTTGTACTATTATACATTATCATATAACATATGTCTATAGGGTTTTAACAGAGTGTAGTGATGGTCCGCGACTCACTAAGGATAGGGGAGCCAACTATTTTGCATTCCATTAAAGCATCATACTAACCATCTAAAGATCAACATGTTGATAAAGTTAGACCACCTACACATTCTCTTGCACAACACATAACTCATAGGCAATCACACCATAGAACTTGTGAATAGACAGTATAGGGTCCAAAAAATCAAAGAGAAAGAAGGTGTGACAAATTGAAAAAACAGGGTGGAGTTGACTTCAGTAGAACCACAAATCCAACAATGGTATAGACATGGCTAAAAAGAACATAAAGAGTTTTGAATTTGATGAAATACACACCAAAAGAAAAGTTTCATTATGCAGTGTCACTATTACAAGAAGATGCATATGATTTATAGAAAACCATTACTAGGAGTGATGTCTAGCCTCCAGTGCTTATATAAGATGATTTTCTTCATGAGTTTAACAATATTTACATGCCAAAATTGTATAAAGATGATAAAAGAATAGAGTTTTTGAATCTAAAATAGGAGGAGATGATTGTAGCTGAGTATGCATTAAAGTTTAACCATTTATCTCATTAAGCATCATTTCTGTGGCCACTAACAAAGACAAATATCAAAAGTTTAAAGAGGGACTAAGATATGAGATAAGAAGCATGATTACAACTACAGATCTTGATAGTTATACCAAGCTAAAAGCTATTACAACCAAGGAGGAGAGATTAGAAAAAGAAAGGATAAAAGAATGAGTAAAAAGGGGGCCTACTGAGTTTATGAAAGATTTTAGTAGAAAGAAAGGTAACATAGGGATTCTATGCCATCACAGTCTAGTGCTAAGGTTGGTTACTCTAGCTGTAGAGGTAGAGGGTTAGGAGTTTTAACTTATGTAGGCAGAGGTCAAGGCTAAGTTATGTAGCAATGATCCTTATATATATATTATAGGAGGTAACATATAAATGAATGTAGGAAATTGATAAGTGGGTGCTACTTCTATAGATTTTTGATCATATGCTTAGAGATTGTCTTGAAAAATCTAAAATGTTAGAGGGAAGCAAAGGTAAAGCAACATTAAAATCCACAGTTGAAGTTTCAAAAGCACATGAAGTTGGAGCATCATTTGGAAGAGGCATAAGCAAAGGTAAAATAACCACAACTGGTCAAGGTATGAGCAAATTAGAAGGTTAGAGTTTGAGACCCCTAATACAGGCTAAAGTATTTGCCATGACTAGGCAAAAAGCCATCACTACTCCAAAAGTTATCACTAGTAAAATTTTTCTCCATGATTGAGAAGTTGATGTATTAATTGATCCTGGCTCTACACTTTTATTTATTTCATTGAACATGTCATCTCAATTGTGTAATAAACATCAACCTTTAGGTTTTAACCTATGTGTGATTACTTCTTTTAGAGATGTAATGATTATAGATAAGGTATATTGTGATTGTGTGATTCGCATTGATGACACTAAGTTGAATGTTGATCTAGTACTATTGCCATTTCATGAATTTGATGTGATACTAGGTATGGACTGATTGACCAAAATATCGTGTAATAATGAATTATTTTACTAAGGAAGTTGTTTTCAAATCTTTAAATTAGACAAGAGTTATATTTCAAGTGGAAAGATAAGTTGTACCTGTATGTCTAGTTTCTACTATCAAGGCTTTTCGCCTGATTAAATATGGTTATGAGGTTTATCTAGCACATGTGGTAGACACAAGGTTCACAAATGAATTACATGATATTATTCCAGCAGTAAATGAGTTTCTAGATGTATTTATCCAATTTGCCACATTATAGGGAGATAAAATTCATAATTGAGTTAGTCCAAAAACAACATCGATATCCATTCCACCTTACATGATGGCTTTAGCAAAGTGAGAGAATTAAAGACCCAATTGCCAGATATACTTTAAAGGGATTCATCATACGTAGTGTGTCACCTTGGGGTGCTTTAGTGTTTTTTTGTTAAAAAAAAGATAGGACAATGAGGTTGTGTATTGATTATATGTCGTTGAATTTGGTTAATATGATGACAAAATATCCTTTGCCAATAATAGATGATTTATTTGATCAATTACAAGGAGCACAAGTATTTTTAAAATTGACTTGAAATCAGGTTATTATCAGCTTAAAATTGTAAACCCCAATGTACCAAAGACTGCTTTTCGAACTAGGTATGGGCATTATGAATTTTTAGTGATGCCATTTGGTTTGACTAATGAACTAGCTTCATTTATGGCTCTTATGAACAAAGTGTTTCAGTGTTACTTGTGTATTTAATAAGCTAAGAGGAGCATGAACAACATTTAAGGTTTATTATGCAAATTTTGAGAGAAAAATAGTTATTTAATAAATTAAGCAAATGTGAGTTTTAAATTGATCATGTGGTATTTTTGGGACATATAGTTTCTGAAAAAGGGCATAGACGTGGATCCAAACAAAATTGAAACAATAGTAAAATAAGAAACCCCAAAGAGTGTTGCAAAAGTTCAAAG
Source organism: Omphalea diandra (assembly GCA_949677035.1). Taxonomy (NCBI): domain Eukaryota; kingdom Viridiplantae; phylum Streptophyta; class Magnoliopsida; order Malpighiales; family Euphorbiaceae; genus Omphalea; species Omphalea diandra. The sequence continues at coordinate 33,231 of CATIWR010625412.1, read as the reverse complement.
TTTCTTAAGACTAGTTAGGTATTGTTGTTGATTTATTGAAGGCTTTTCACTTATAGCTGCCTATTTGACCAAGTTACTTAAAAAAAGTACATTTTAGTGGTCTGAAGCAGACATGAGAGTTTTGATGAATTAAAAAATAGATTGACATTTGCTCTATTATTAGCCATTCCCATAGGTAATGGAGGATTTATAGTTTATAACGATGCCTCTCATTAAGGTTTGACATGTGTTTTAATGCAATATGGTAAGGCAATTGCATATACATCTTGGCAACTGAAGCCTTATGAATTATCTTACCCAGTATAAGACTTAGAACTTGCGTCATTGTGTTTGCTTTGAAAATATCGAGACATTACTTGTATGGAGAAACTTTTCAAATATTTACAGATCACAAGAGTTTAAAATAGTTATTGAGCCAGAAAGAATTAAACATAAGACAAAGGTGGTGGTTAGAATTGCTAAAAGATTATGATTGCACCAATAAATATCACCCAAGAAGGTAAATGTGGTAACAAATGCTTTGAGTACGAAATCAATAAGTAGTGTAACTCATTTACAAGTGTTTTCATTGTCTTATTTAGTTAAATTATGAGCTATGAATATGGAATTAAACATGCAAAAAAATGGGGTATTGATTGTTACTTTGAAGTGAGATTGATATTACATGATCGAATTAAAAAAGCATAGGGCAAGGATCTGAAGTTACAAAAAATTATTAAAAAGCTAAAATAAGGGAGACACATTGATTTTGATATTTAAAATGATGTCTTGATGTTGGGATCTCATATTTGTGTGCCTAATGTTGATAACTTGTGAAGAGAAATCCTAGAAGAGGCATATAATGCTTCATATGCCATACATACAGGAATAACAAAAATGTATGGTACCTTACAATTTCATTTTTGATGGCCTAATATAAAGAAAGATGTGGCAGCCTTTGTTTCAAAATGTTTGACTTATCAGCAGATCAAAATAGAATATCAAGCACTAGTGGCAAAATCAAAACCATTGACAATTTCAGTATAGAAATGGTAAAGAATAACCATGGACTTTGTATATTGGTTATTAATAACATTGAAGAAGAATGATGCTATATGGGTGATCATTGATCAATTAACTAAGTTAGCTCACTTTTTGCCTATTCGATGGGGGTATTTCACTTAAGCACTGGGCTAAAAAATATATGGATGAAATTGTCAGATTACATGGTATCGTAGTATCTATTATATCATACAAAGATCCACAGTTTACATCTCGATTTAGGTTAATTTGTAATAGGCTTTAGGTACCGAGTTGAGTTTAGTATTGTCTTTCATCCTTAGATAGATAAACAATTAGAAAGGAAAATTTAGACACTTGAAGACATGTTTTGAGCTTGTCTGATAGAGTTCAAAAGTGCATGGGATGAATATATTGCCTTGATTAAGTTTGCTTATAATAATCATTATCCTAGCAGTATACAAATGACATCATATGAAGCTCTTTATATGGTAGAAAATGTTTAAGTCCTATCTATTCAAATGAAGAAAGGATGTGTGTTTTAGAAGGGCAGAACTAGTACAAGACACTTTGGAAGTAATCAAGAGCAAATTTAAAGTAGTACAAGATAGGCAAAAGAGCTATGTAGACTAACATATAAGGGAAATGGAATATAAGGTGGGAAACAAAATGGTCCTTTAAGTTTCACCATGGAAAGGAATAATTTGATTTGGAAAGAAGGGAAAATTGAGTCCTCGATACATATGGTCATATGAAATCTTAGAAAGAATTGATCCATTGGTTTACAAGCTAGCACTACCACCAGAGATGGCTTAGGTTCATGATGTATTTCATGTGAGAATGCTGGGAAAGTATCGGTTTGATCTTACACATATACTTAGGGATCCAACGATAATGATTGTAGATTATGTAAGTTATATTGAGGAACTAGTGGAAATCATTGATTATAAGACAAAATAGTTGTGAAATCTAGTTAAGGTGTCATGGAGAAACCACTACAAGAACCAGCTACATGAGACATCGAAGAAAACATGAAATGATAATATCCATATTTATTTATAGGTATTGAATTTCGAGGATGGAATTCTTTATAAAAAGGGATGAAAATGTAACATCCTTATCTTAATTCATTAGCATTCTCACATGAACATATTCATTGCATAAGTGATTTGTAATCCCACATGAACACATGCATTGGATAAATGATCATTTAGATATGTGAATTTGATATGCATTATGATGACACTTGCACCATTTCATTTAAGGCACTTGAACATAAATGTGATGTTTGCATAGTTACATGGCAAATTATCATATGTTGTATGCATATTATAGTATCATAAATAATGGTCTTTTAAAGCTTATTTAAAAGTATAAAGAGCTTATAAGGATTAATAGATGGATGAAGGTGATGAAGGAATGAAAAAGAGGGACTAAAAGGGGAAAATTAAACTTCCAACCAACAGTAGTAAGCCATCATGATTTTGTCTTATTTGAGTAAGTAAACAAATTGAATTTCTCTTCCTTTAAAAGCATATTAGAGAGGAAAAATATAAGGGGAAGCAAAAGAAAGAGAGAGCTTAAGAATAAAGAAAGGAAGAAGAAGAAGAAGAAGAAGAAGAAGAAGAAGAAGAAGAAGAAGAAAAGGAAGAAGAAAAAAAACTAAGCTAGCTAGGAAAAAAACCCTAAATTTTTCTAGCTTTGGCAAAAGAGGTAAGTAATTTTATCTTCTTCCCATATGAAATTCCTAACTCATAACATGTTAAACATGTACTATTAGTATGAATTATGGAGTAATTGGAGGTAGAGCTCATATATAGAAGTTCAAGTTTAAAAGAAACAAGAGTTGATTGTGTAGGTTTTGTTGTTAGAGCATATTGTTGCGCCCATGATTTCATATTAGGGAAAGTGTTGTAAAACATTAAATTTGTAGGTTTATGCCTTATATAATTACATGTAAATTGTTTTACTTAATATGGTGTGTGTGAAGAGCTATGTCTCCTTCATTAGGACTAGATCTTAACCTGCTGAAACCTTCTCAATTTGGTTGTTTTCATATATTTTGATGACCTTATGTGTTAATTTAGACGAAGTGAAATATATAAAATTTATAAGATTATATCCCCTCTAAATGCCTACAAAATTGTTTTACTTAATTTATTGTGTGGAAAGAGATATTGCTCTTTGATTGTAACTAATCTTGAACCTTCTAAAACCTGTTCAATCTCTTTATTCTATTTTTTTAAGAATTTGATGGTCATAGAATGAAAATTTGATGATGTACCAAGCTTGAAAGTTGTAGAGTTTTGTCTGATCTACATGCCTATAAAATAGTTTTTCCAGATAAGAAGATATTGCTCATTCATCATGACTAATTCTCAACATATTGAATCTTGCTCACCCTGAGATTGATCATTTATTTTGATAACATTATAAACTAAATTAGACAATGTGTAAACCATGAAAAATGTTTCTTTATAGGTTTTGTAACTTATGCTAATTCAATTTTACAATTTGATTTGTACAATTTTAAGGATGGTTAAGAATGTAAGACTTAATCCAACTGTGATCACATTGAAATAAAGAAGAATTAAAAATTCACCATTTTTTATATGCCTTATATAGACCTCAAATTTGAAAATGTTGTATTATTATATATCTACCTTATTTAGTAGAAAGAATAAGGTCATTTGGATAAGTATAACAAAAGTTATTATAATTATAGTGTAGCAAGTTCAAGTTGCCATACAAGAAAAATAAGCGTAAGTACTTGACCCATTTACATGGAACATGACCATAGTTGCATACCATGCATAAAACTCATTTTGACATTTTATAATGATATATGTATCAAATTTTAGGATCTCTACACATTGAGGAAGCCTAAGAGAGAGCTTCAAATCTACCATAAAGGTTGGTTGCATCAAAGGTGAGTAAAAGCCATAATTGGAACTGGATTCTAATGTGTATGTGTGATGATTTTATGATAAGGTTGTGTTCTATTATGTGTATATGCAATTGAATTATGACTTTTTACATGTGAATATAATTAAGTGAGAATTATATAATCTTAATGATTGTTTGGTATACCATTGTGGATGAACACTTGCATATGAAATTAAAAGGATGTTGTGATCGACTTGTCAAAAACTTGCAAATCACTTAGAAAAAGGACCAATATGTCCTATTATGGAACATGTTATTGATCGAATGAATCACATATTATATGTTAAATCAAATGTCACTTGAATCATACAAACTCCCAAGAGTCGTGTTTACCTTGTAAGGTCATGACCAAATCAATCAACATATTGCATTTGCACTTGCATAGTCAATTATTATACTTGTAATGTACACTAATAATATTTGATTATTGTTCCATTATAATTAATTATTATTTTTTTCATTGAGTTGCGACTCACCAAATTGAAATTATTTTTTTAGATTGTGAATATAAGGTTTGGGTAATTTGGAGCATGAAGTTCTGCACATAGACACATGGGGCATGAGTCATTGACTGAATTCCAAGTCTCTCTCTCCTTGTGTCATGTACATATACTAGTTAAGAATCAATTTATGGTTACCAAGACTAAATGGGTTAACATATGTGTACATTAATATATGTTGGATTGTGTATGAATGATGAGTTAACCTTTATACATATGAATTTTTAGATATGAACGCCATGCTTAATAAAAGAAAATGGTTGTTACATCTTCTCTTTTCTTTATTATGAACTAAAGCCATCAAGGTAGGGTTGTAGATGGATCTTGAATGACAACTATTAGATTTCCTAATACAAGTCTTTTTTGTTTTCATTTATTCATGTGATAACAATTATTGAGGTGTTTTATGATATTGATTGACTGGCCATTAATCATACTTAGTTCATGAAGAGATACATTTCATGGTATGGGTTTATAATAATTCTCTTGCTCTATTATATTTGATAGACCTTAGTAAAGGATTGTTATCCTTAATAAAGGGTTGTTATCATTAAAAGTCTTACACGATAAGACAATACCATGATGTTTAGCTTTTGTGTTGAGAGACCACTACCTTAATATGCTTTTTTGTATGTTGATTAATACTTGAGTTAATTGATCACCTTAGTGACTTAATTGTAGCACTTGATGAATGAACCAATTGGATGAAGATTAGGAATCCATAGGAAATTACCAAATGAAGTTAAATTCGTAGCCACCTTTCTCCATTGATTGTCTCCTAACCAATGTCATTATTAAATTTAGCTTATTTTCTTCTTTTCTGTTATAATCATTCATTCACTTTGAATCATGAGGAATTTCATTTGAATCCTGTTCAAATGATTCTTAAATATTCATATGACACATTGCACTTAGGTTTATAATATACCAGGATTCATCTTTTAGTCTTTTAGGGTATTCGGATGCGAATTATGCTAGTAGTTTATTAAATAGAAAGAACACTTTTGAAACTTGCCAATTTGTAGGAGAATGCTTAGTTTCTCGATTTAATAAGAACCAAGTTTCAGTTGCCTTATCTACCGCTGAAGCGAAATATGTGGCAGCGGGTTGTTATTGCACCCAAGTCTTTTGGAAAAAACAACTCAAGGATTATGGCACAGATGTTAATCACATTCCTATTAAATGTGACAACATAATGTAATAAATCTTTCAAAGAATCCCATCTAACACTCTAAGAGCAAACACATTGACATTAGACCTTATTTTCTTAGAGATCATGTCTAAAATGGTAATGTGGTGTTAGAGTTTATTGACACCAATCATCAACTTGCAGATATTTTCACTAAACCATTTAATAAAGAAGGGATGAACTTTATTAAGAGGGAGCTAGGGATGCTTGACGAAAGCTCCCTAGGCTGAAAATTAGATCTCACATCTTATTCCTTAATGTGTTTATCACGTTGAATGATTGAATGATATGTTTGATATTTATGGATGTTGATTACTTTGGATGTGTTTATTCTTTAAGTAGTTGAGCTATTTTATGCCAATTTTCTAGAATTAATCATCATTACATTTAGTAGATCACAACTAAAGAGGTAATTCTTATTATTTCTTTGTATTTGTTTTTGCCTCGTAATTCATGGTTGCAATGATCAAATCGCAATCACTATTTATAGGCACTCTTCATTTTATAGTCTAATTTATAATTCATAGTCGTTATTATTATTCCCCATTGTGAATTCTTTTAAAATTTCAAATTCTTTAACTGTTGACTCTTTCATTTTTTTACGAATTCTTAAACATTACTCACAATTTTTGTAATTAGCAGTCGTAACATGTTGCTCGCAATCGCGGATTTGAGTAACCATCAGACATTGATTGATTTGATTGTCAACCAATACCAACCCCTCATTTAATGCCACTTTTATCATTTGTTACCATTTTCTATCAAGTTTTTACTTATTTAAACCATTTTAACAACCCTATATTCTACTTTTAGCTTCCCTTTTCATCTATAACTCTTTTTCTCTCTCAAATCTTTCAAACTCCCTTAACTTCCCTCAATGACACCTAAGAAATTATCTACAATAGAGAAAGGGAAGGGCATTGCCCTACCTTCCAGCCATCCCACACTTCATTTGATGAATGGAATAACCAAGAAAGAAAAAGGCCGATACAAAGCAAACTCAAACAAATAATCCAAGCTAATAAAATTTCCTCTACCTTTCTCCTTGAGTCCCTTAAAATCAAGGATGAAATTCAAGCTTTCCTATTAAACATTGGCTCGAACAAGTTTATCTTTCGAGGTAAATCTGGATATGAGAAAATCATCAAGGAGTTCATGTGTACGGTCACCTTGAGTAGGAGAGCTGAATCAAAACCAGGTTTGTATGGGTTAGTTTTTCGAGCTTTTAGGGACCTTCACTTTATTACTTTTGAATAACTCTCCAACCTCTTCAACCTTAAAGTGGGAAATGATATCCTTTCATCATCTCTACACTTGACATCATTTACTCTGAATCTTGGTAAGAGATATCCATTGAAACAAAACATGACTCAAAAACATCTTTGGCTAAATACATTCGTACCCTTCTAAATTGGCTTATGCATTATATTATCACCTTTTTAGTAAATGCTTGGGGTGATGGGAATGAAAAGGTCTCCCAAAAAGACCTAGCATTTCTATTTTGCCTAACAAAAAATAGGTCCATTCAAACCGATCGATACCTTATGGATTAATTGATTCACATGAGTACTAAATGTAAGAGCCAATTTTTCCTTCCTTTTTATGTCACAACCATCTATCATTTTATAGAAGCCATTAATGAGAGAGAATGAAAAATTCCTCACAAAGAATTACTTGCCATCCCACAGCTTCCTTGATTTACCTTACCTCATAAATGCCAAGGCTATACATCCAAGCACTTATAAATACACCTTAAGATCAATAGAGGCTAAAAAATATCAAACTACTCAAGCTTCAAAGAGGAAGAGGCTTGTGGTAGAGGAAGGTGCCCAACCAATCCCATCTCCCAAGCCCAAACTAAAGCCTAAGTCCTTTACCATCTCTCTCTCTTCGATCAACAAGAAATTGGATAAGGAAATGCATATGATCAAAAGGAGATTTCTTCTTCTTTTCTACCTCCACAATGACTTAGTGGACCTTCAAGATAAGATGGGTGAAACACCTTGCCCCCTTTCAGACTTTGAGGACTTATAGGATTCTCTAGAAGAAAGAAGAAGACCAAAAGGTGGAAGAAGGGGATGAAGCATATGGTGGAGGAGTAGATGAAGAAGTTAGAGATTCTGGTGATTATGACAACTCTCCAAACTTCTAGTTTTTTTCTTAGCCTTATAATCTTTCTATGTTTATTTTCTTTTGTTCTATTTATCTTTAAGCCCAAGTTTGTGATCCCACATCTTTATGTTTCTGTTTATCTATATCAATAAAATTTAAAGTTTATGTTTGTTTTGTCAGTTCTTGAAACATGATTACTCTTTATTTAGATCACTTTATACATATCCTTATTTGAATCACTTTATATTTTCTCTTTTTGATCTTGACAAAGGAGGAGAGAAATAGTGAAAAGAAATAGCATAACATAATTAAAGGGCAATACAATTTGAGGGTGAGCAATCTCAATTTAGTTATTAGCATTTCAAATTTAAATTCATATTTTACCAAGTTTAATTTGTTAAATTAAGTTAACCATCTCAACTTCACACTAACGCAACTCTTTATCCTTTGCAAAATCAATCTATGTTGTCAAAATAAAAAATAGGGAGATTATTGGATTAGGTTGGTCAAGCCCAAGCTAAAACACTTTTTTAATATTGATAATGTAGATTGATATGTTCAAACATCATTGTTTATATGTTGATTTTGCAGTTTTTAAGATAGGTTTCTTTTAGAAGTTGGATGGAAGTGTAAGTTTTAAGCAGAATGAAAGGCATCCTAATTCATGAACAAGAATATCTATTTTGCCACTATGACATTACTAGAAGAATGGATGACTTTGGTCTATATGGATTCATGGAGAAAATCACTGTTGTGACTAAGTGACGAAAGAATGAAAACCAAATAGTTGAATTTTCAGTGCCTTTCATCTTAGGAATTGACCACAACCAGAGCTTGCCAAGTGTCCAAGGTAATTGTTAACATATCAAAATTCATAAGGGTGAAATAGCCTTTAAGACATCAACCTACTGAAATAATTTCTCCTTATCAAATAAATGGATTCACAGTGCCAATCGCGTCTAAGAGGCACAAATTTAGTGATTGCGATTTTTGGTTGGTTGGAAGAACACGACTATTTTTCTTGGAAGACCAATGATAACATGCCATGTGGACTAGCCATTAGATACAAAGGAGGTTCTCTATCGTGATTTCAAGCTTTTTAATGCAAAAAGTCAAATCACAATAGCGATTTATTAGTCATGACAACAAATGGTGTCTGATAGGTATTTAATGCAAGATCTGCCTAGCATGCCTTAGAAATTTAGACATAATTTGTTGGTAACATTTCTTTGGTAGTTATTGCCTATAAATACTCCACCAAACAAACAAGAATGCAAGAGAATAACATTTTATAACCAAACTCTTGCAATTTTGTTTCTCAACCTTTAATTCTTTATATGTGAGTTGATATTGTTGGGTGTGAGGATTAAACACCATTGCTATTTTATTTGAGAGTTAGCCTAGTAGTAAAACTCTTGTAATAGATTAAGTGTGAGCCTTTGGGAAAACACAAGAGAGGTTTTTATGCAAACCTTAAAACACAAGTTGTAAGGTTGTGTGTGAGACATAAAACACAAAGTGTACAAGTTTCGTGTGAGCTTGAAAAAACCATTTAATGTTAATGCAACACCCAATTATGAAGAACTGGGGAGTGGATGTAGGGTTCATTAACACTCTAACTACTATAAAATATTATGTGTTCATTTATTCTCCTACTCCTTATATTTCCATATTCCTTACCTATCCTACAAATTTTTAAATTTCTCACCAATTCAACCCCCATTTCCTGGTGCTCAAGGGCCAATAGAATAGATTTTTAGTCCAAGTTTCTTTAATTCAATGGAAAATCTAGTTGTGAACTTGGCATATGAAGTAAAGTTAGCAGGGCCTGTGCAGTATAGATGGATGTATCCTTTAAAGAGGTATATTTCAATTCATTTCATTTCATTATGTGCACTTAGTCTTCTCATTGTGTGTGTATTGTAATTTAGAATTAAAATTTAAAATTATTTAAAAAATTTTTAGTAAATAAAAACAAAAAAACTTGAATGGATTACTGACGAACTCTGATTAAACATTGAAACTTAATATTAAACACACCAATGAATTTGTTTTAGATTGGTCAACATATTTACTAACTATTTTTTTTTATCACATTTACCGATGAAAGTTTTATCCTTATTCTATCAGTAATGTTTGCGATGGATTTTTTTTTTTGGCAGCTCTTTATCAACCAATGCTTTATCGATGGATTCTGTCCATCTTAATTCCATTGCTAATATGTATTTACTGATAGAATCAATGCATTTACCTACAAAATGTTCTATTGGTAAAAACGTTATTTTCTTATAGTGATTTAGACTATGCAATGGACCAACTGCTTTCCAAAGATGTATGGTGGCTATATTTTTTGAGATAGTGGTGAAAATAGTTGAAATATTCGTGGATGATTTTTCTATTTTTGATAATTCTTTTTACGATTATATGGGTAACCTTAACAAGGTCTTACAAAGATGTGTGGAGAGTAACCTAGTACTCAATTAAGAAAAATGCCACTTTATGGTTCGTGAAGGTATAGTTTTTGGACACAAGATATCACCCAAAGGTATTGAAGTGGATCAAGCTAAGATTGAAGTTCTAGACAAGTTGCCTCTTATAACATTCATCAAAGGCACTAAGAGTTTTCTTGACCATATAAGGTTTTATAGAGTCTTCAAAAAGGATTTCTCTAAAATTTCTAAATCCCTTTATGATCTTTTAGCTAAAGATGTTCCTTTCTAATTTTCTAATGATTATATGCCTTTAACAAGTTGAAGAAGGAAATTACCTTTGTTCCCATCATGACTAAACTGGATTGGTCCTTCCCATTTAAATTAATTTGTGATATAAGCAATTTTACTATAAGAGTTATTTTCGGGCGAAGAAAGGACAAAAAGTTATATGTCATTTACTATGCAAGCTAGACCTTTAATGATGCACAAATCAGTCATGCCATAATGGAAAAAGAACTATCGGTTAGAATTATCATATTTAATAGACTCTAAAGTGATTATTGTACTAACCATGCAACCATGTGCTATTTACCAGTCAAGAAGGATGTAATGCCAAGGCTCATAAGATGGGTGCTATTACTATAAGAGTTAAATTTGGAGATTAGAGATAAGAACGAATTCAAAAATCTAGTTGCCAACCATTTATCTTTCGTAGGCATTTATAAGAAGAAGAGGTAGGTAAACCTATCATTGAAAATTTTCTAGAAGAACAACTATTTCTTCATAAGGTTCTTTAACTCCTTGGTATGCCGACTTTGTAAATTACGTGGTAAGTGATATCATTCCTCATGATTTCAACTTTCATCAAAAGAAAAAGTTTTTTTATGATGTTAAATCATATTTCTAGGAAGAGCCTCATTTAAAGAGCGTGTTAATGGAATCATAGGGAGATGTATATCGAAGGAGGAGATGGGTGACATTTTTCACCATTTTCATACAAGTGAATATGGAACATTTTGGCCTATCCAAAATAGTAGCTAATATGTTACAAAGTGGTTTCTTTCGGCCCTCTTTATTTATTAATGTGTTTACTTTTGTTAAGTCTTGTGATAGGTGCTAAAGAGTATGTAATATCTCCAAATGCAATGACATGCCTTTGAACTCTATGATTGAGGTAGAGTTATTTTATGTTTAGGTATTAACTTCATGGGGCCATACCTAAGTCTTTTGGAAATCAGTATATATTAGTGGTAGTTGATTATGTTTCTAAATAGGTAGAAGCTATTATCACTCTAACTAATGATGCCAAAGTGATGGTTTGATTTCTCAAAAGGTATATCTTCACCAAATTTGGAATCCCATGTGCAATTATATATGATGGAAAATCACATTTTTTCAATCGCTAATTCAAAGCCTTATTAAAGAAATATGGGGTTAATTGTAAGATAACCATTGCTTATCATCCTCAAATAAGTGGCCAGTGTGGAGATTTTCAATAGAGCAATCAAGCAAATCCTGGAGAAAATCATTAATTCATTAAAGCGGATTTGGTCTATGTAGCTTCCTCATGCACTTTAGGCATATATAACTGATTGCAAAACTCTAATAGGAACCACTCCTAGTCAATTGGTGTTTGGAAAGGCATATCACTTACTAGTACAATTGAAACATAGAGCTTATTAGACAATTTGGTATTTGAACTTTGACATGAATCTTGTTAATGAGAAAAGGAAGCTTTAACACAGTGAACTTAAGACCTTTTGACTCTAAGCATATGAAAGTAACTACTTATACAAAGAGAAGACTAAGTGAAAAGATGATTGTCATAACATAACAAAGGATTTCAAAGAAGGCCAGTAAGTTCTCTTATTCAACTAAAGGTTATGGCTCTTTCTAAGTAAACTCAAATCTAGATGGTTAAGACCACTTAAAATAGTGAAAATTTAATCTCATGGTGTCATTAAGATTGTAAATTCTAGAGATACAACTTTCAAAGTTAATGTGCATCACTTAAAACCTTACTTTGAAGGATATCTCATGCCAAAAGGAAAGACTTTCCATCTCTTAAATGCCTCATCCTATAAACCAAGGACAACGATTAAGCTAAAGACCTTAAACTAGCATATTCTTAGGGCAATTCCCTATTGTTCTATCATTGTCCTTTATTTGTATGCTTAGTTCTTCTTCTTCATCTTTTCATGTTTTATTGGTCTATTATAAGGCTATGACAACAAAAAATGGACATTGTGACTTTAAATAAGGTTAGAGGAGTTTTTTTTCATTCTTATTCTTACTTATAATGTCTTTTATCTTGCTTGTTTGATGTTGTTCTTAGTTTACTTTATGTGAATTTAGTGTGTTTCTTTGTATTTTAAAAATTTTATGTTGAAAAGTCACAAAGATGTGTATATGACCATGAAGGTAAGACTCATGGCCATATGGATGGTCAAAAATCAAAAAATAATAAAAATATAAATTCCACATGACTATATGTCAAAAATTCAAGATTGGGTAGAAAAATTCCAAAAAGCTTGGCCTTCCTACATAGTTGTATCCCTTGAAACCCTAAGTAGAAAATTCTAGAATAAATGGCTTTATGACACAGTCGTGCATCTCCTCGCTTTACCAAACAGTCCAAAACCAAATCACATACCCAAGCCCATAGGCCTGTGCCTTAATTCCCTTTTCTAAAATGCACAGTTGTGTACTTTCAAAACATACCCATTTAAAATTGCATCTTCTTTTTTCCCTTCACTTTTCTCTTTCAAAACCCTAAACACTATCATGTGATTCTTTGTCCCCATCAAATTGATCCTTTTACCTAATGATCTCTCTAAGATCATCTCTTTCAATCTTTAATTTCAACTTTACTCATGTCTAAAAGGTTCAAAAGCATGGCTCTTCAAGTGCTAATCTCCCTCCTCAAGGTCGCTAACTAATCTTCACTAGGCATGATCATGTTAAAAGGTATGAGATTCTCTTTAAAAGACTTTTTGTGCAAACAAAGTTCATTGATTTTGTCATATTAAATGATGTGGGTTTGTCATATGAGATTTAAGAGCTACTTAGGATTTTTGGTTAGGAGGAACTTGCTAGATTTCATACTTCTTCTTATAAAGAGCTCACTTTGGAATTCTTGAGTAGTCTTTATGTTAAAACAAAAATAAGGGGTGGGACTTATGACTTTGGAACCATTTTCATCCCAACTTTGTAATAGGGAGAATGTGTTTTCATTGCATGAATGTGCTAGAGATTTGGACTTGAAAAATGAGGACTATGCTAAGCTTTTAGATGACTTTGATGACTAAAAAGCTTGAACTTCTTTATAGAGTAAGAGGAAATATGAAGCTAAAATTAGTAAAATTTTAGAGCTTAGTGAATTCTCCTAGAAGTATATGCGTCGATTGTTATGCTATTTTTTATTGGTTAAGGGGAAAGTAATGGAGTGTTGAATTGGGTAGAGCTTTTATTTTTATGGTGTATATGGTTTAATCATCCTATTAACAATCCTTCACGAATTATACATCACAAGGGATTAGTAGGTAAAAAGGATTTTGAGTGCATTTATGTGGATGGATTTGTCACTTTAATTGCTTACTATTTGAGGCTTTATGACCCCTAATCACATAAGCACTTAACCATATGTCATGGTTCTTACTACCTCTACTATGATAGCATGCTTCACATCTACCTTATGGTTAAGCAAGGTCACAATTATGTCTTATTTCATGAATCACATGAAGGGAGCAATGAAAAGGAAGATGAGCAACATGATGTTCTTATGGGTGATGGATCTTCTAGTGTTCCCCAACCTCATTAACCATCTATGGGACCTTTACAAAGTATATTAGCTAGAATGAATCTGGGTTAGAGCACATGGATCAATGCCTGACCACTTTTGAGGATGAGGTGTGCTTACAAATTTGGATAGTAGGATGCTTGACATGGATGGGAGGCTTAAGGCATATTTCATACACATTGGATTCCCATGGGCTCCACATTTCAATGATTGATCCACCTTTATTTTTTTTAATGATTTGTGACCGTTGTGCTAGTTGAATGTTTTATTTCATTTGTGAACTTAGCTTTAGTTGATGCTTATGTTGGTATGGATTGTTGACGTTTATGCCTTATTAATTATAGAACTTTATATTTTAGGATTTATTTTTAATTTTATGGTATTTTGTTATTTTATGTCTAATGTAACTCTTGATCTTTTATTATTGATGTTTTTATCTTTTGTGCCCTTTATTTCTCATTTAAGGATTGTGGATTGAATTGTTTACCTTAGATTTCTAATTGGGGGCATATGCCTTTGTAAATTATGCTTCTATTTTGTTATTTTATGAATTTTATTGCTCCTTTGACTCTCTATGTAAGGGAAGTCCTCTAATTTTATATTTTATGTTCTTTTTATGCTTTCAATCATTAAGGACAATGATAGCTAAGTTTGGGGGGAATTTCACTAAATTTCACTTAATAACATGTGTTCAAATGCAATAATCATATAAATCATCATACACATTATGAGTGCCAAAATGATTTCCGGGGCTATGCTCAAATGAATGAAATCTTGCTTATTACTCCATCCTTTTATTGACTAAGAGGGGATCAAAAGGATGGGGTCATACATTGGTATTAACTATAAATTATGGCTTGTGTTTGAATCAATGAAGGATAATTTAGGCCTCACATATGTTTGAAGTCCCTTTTCCAAGGTTCTGGTCAATAAGGGACTAAGGTGTGATAATACATTGGTATTATCCCTAATTAAAAATATGGAGTTGCCACCAACTTTGGTTGGGATATGATTTTAGGAAAGGAAAAATTTATGAGCCTACCTAAGTAATTTAAAAGGGCTGATTAGAGAGCCTAATCTATTGCCCATATTTATTAACAAACACAAAACATAATATGAAACATACCATATGATAATAGGATGGAATGGCACTAATGAAAAAGGCATAACATAATAAACATGCAAATAAAGACTAAGGAACACTTAGGGCAGAATACAAGTACCAAAATAAGGGTTCATAGGATGATATAATCCTCTCTCAACTTACCCTAGTCATTTTCAAATATTGCCAAAAGCAATAGAGGTTACACTTCTAGCCATATAAAGGCTAGCATGCAAACTAGGATGAGAGAATGACTAAAACACCCAAAAAAAATGTTAATAAACTCTTTAGAATTAAATAATAAACATTGGGGGTCCTTGAATAGTGGATCGTCTCCTAAATGTCATGGATTCGGTACTTGACTGCTTCGTAGGAGTGAAAGAGCCAAGAAAGCCATAAGAAGGCTAGTTTGGACTCCACCAAGGGTGTACCATAATGGAATCAACAAAAGAAGTAAATAAACATTCTAATACCTTATTTAACAATGACAAATCAAGGGTTTATAAGTATTAGAAACCTTTCACTATCAGGTTCATCCGTGATCAAACATATAAAATAAAGAGAACAAAGCAAATAAGACATAAAAAAGTAAAATTTACAAGTTAAATCAATTATATTTGTTGATCATTGCCTTAAGAATGAGGGATTAGGGTCATTGGTCTTTGCAACCCACCTATCCCTGCTTTAAAAGGCTTATAAACCATAAAAGAACAATAATAAGAAACCAATATCAGGTAAATTACTATGAATAGTGTTGTGAGTAGTACTTAAAGACTGTACTGACCACATAGTGGTATATATTGACCTCCCAATGGTCTGTGCAAACCATTATTTGGCTATACAACTCAAATTATTTAGTTGTACAACTCATTAGGCTTGCTAAAGCTAAATATAAAAAAATTTTAAAAAGAAGGGAACAAAGTGGAATGGGAGCTAGGGAATTAGTCCATTGATGCCTTAAGTATTATCTTTTTTGCTTAGTGGTAAAGGTGTTAAAAATTTCTCTAAGTGGAAAATAATGATAAAAGCAAAATCAAAGCTTTGTTTTACCTTAAATGCTTTTGGTATGTGTTTGGGATTTATGATTTCTATTTAGGTGAAGTGTTTTTAGTATTTGAGAGATAATTTTGGTAGAGTTTGGTTAGGGAAAATTCATCTCGTCCCTTCTTTCAAAGGGAAGGGTATTTATAGAGGGAAAAAGGGTGCAATTGAGCCCAGTGGCTTGGATTGCACGTGATCCCTTCTTTCCCACATGCTCTGATGATAAGAATAATGAATATTGTAGAGTTTAGGTTTTAAAAGTTGTTTGTATATATCTTAAGTTTTGTGTATAAATTGTTGGTTAGCTATACAACCTTTATAGAATGGATAATTGACTATTCTAGATCTTCTCATTTTTTAGACTTTAATAGATTATCTTTACAACCATTTAAGTTAGTTTTACAACCAATGAAATTGGCTTTATAAACCTCTATTGAAATTTTAGAGTTAGGCTTTTATGCTTAGGTTTCTCATGGGTCAGTTTGGTTCAAGGTTGTCTAAGCTTTTGTTATATTCATAAGCATTATTTCCCCTATTTTTTAGGAAGTGTTCAAGTAGTTTCTCATCATCCGGCTTACATCTCAAAGACTCAAAATCTAGTTCTTATAGTTTGCCCCCTATTTTATAAGGCTTAGAAAATGACATTTAGGTAAAATGGTCATTAGACAAGCCATAACAAAGTATTCAACTTAAATGTAAATACTAGAAATATGATATAAAATGGTATGACTTTCTTAATATCTCTCTGGTAAGTACTAAGGCTCTTGGTAGCCTTATAGCAATACCAAGCTTCTTAGTAGCCCTCTAGTAAGTACCAAGGTTGAATACTATCTTTCAGTAGCCTTCTAGAGATCCTCTTAGCAAACCTCTAGCAGGTACTAAGATTCTTAGCAGCCATCTAGCAAGTACCAAGATTGAATACTATCTTCTAGCATATCTTTAATAAGTACTAAAGCTGACCCTCTTAGTAGCCCTTTACTAGGTGTTAAGCTTCTTAGCAACTCTCTAGCAAATACAAAGGTCAAATATTCCTCTCTAATAGTGCTCTAATAAGTACTAGAGTTGCTCTTCTTAGTAGCCCTTTAGCAGGTACTAAGCTTATTGGTAGCCATATAGTAAGTACCAAGGTTGAATATTATTCTCTCGCACCCCATTATCATGCACTGGAGTTGATCTTCTTAATAGCCCTTTAGTAGGTACTAAGCTTCTTAGCAACCCTCAAGCAAGTATCAAGGTTCAATATTCTTCTCTGGTAGCCCTCTAGCAAGTACTAGAGTTAATCTTCTTAGCAACTATCTAGCAGGTATTAAGCTTATTGCCAGCTTTCTAGTAAGTACCAAGGTCAAATATTATTTTTTCAGTAGCCCTTTAGGAAGTACTAAAGTTGATATTCTTAACAGCCTTTTAACAAGTACTAAGCTTCTTGACAGCCCTTAGGTACTAAGGTAAAATATCTTCTTTTATTCATAGGCTTCTACCTTAGTATTCCCATTTTGGCTTATGGCATTTCTCTTGGGTTCTTCTCTGCTTTACCCTCTAGCATTACTCTTGCTTTTTTTTTTTTATTATGCATTCTATTATTACTCAGTTCTCTTTACTTGGTCGTCTGGAATTAATATTGGTATCTTTTAATTTTGCCTTATACTATTGCTCTTGGTATCTCTTAATTTTGGTCTCCCTATTGCTTACTTTGTTTTCTCATTATTTAGCTTTTATCTCTTTGTCTTGGCTTTCTTTGTTTTGATTCTTTCCCTAGTTCTTATAATTTTACCCTTAAGCTACTCTCTTGGTTTCACTCTGTGTTAAGATCATCATGTTTGATAGTGTTTTATAGGCTGCACTTTCCTCATTGGTTAATTAAGGTTTTAGTCTGACATGGTCTTATTCCTTGAGCTATTTACTTATTCTCCTAATGTCTCTATTCTGACACTTCTTTATGTTTTTTTTCTTTCTTAGCATTTCATTTCATCTCTTCTTGCTCCGCCTTTCCTTTTAGTTTAATCTCCAATGGAGGTTGACTTATTTCTATTTTATACTTTGTTTTGGCCTTACATGTAACGACCATTTTCATTTATAAATCATGGCATTCATGTTCGAAAATACATATGCATAAAGGTTTATTCATCATACATACACAATCTAACACATATTTAATGTACATATATGTTAACTAATGTTCAAGGCTAGTGACCATAAACTGGTTCCTATCTAGATATATATAGATGACACAAGGAGAGAGAAGGAGTTGGAATTTAGTTAATTATCTGTGGTCCATGTGTCTCAATCACATATATATGTAACACAACATAATCATATCATAAAATTATCACACATACACATTAGATTCTAATTATGGTTTTTACTTACCTTTTCATGTAACCAACCTTTATAGTAGGTTTGGTTCACTCTCTAGGGCTTCCTTAAAGTTTTGAGAACCTAACATTTGATGCATTCCTTAAAGTTTTGAGAACCTAACATTTGATGCATACATGGTTATAAGTATGTCAAAATGATTATGAATGCTTGGTATGCAACTATGGCAAGATCCATGCAAGTGGACCTAGATGTTTATGCATATTTTCCTTTTATGGCAGCCTTACCTTGCTACACTCTCATAGTAATAACTCTAGATATACTTATCCAAATTACTTGATTCTTTTTTCCAAATAAACTAAACATACAATAATACAATATATTCAATTTCAAGTCAATATAAGGAACATAGAAAATATGGATAATTTTTGAATTTTGCCATATTTCAATGTCATCTTAGTCTGAGTAGGTCTTACAATCTTAGGTATATCTAAAATTGTAAAAATCCAATTGAAAAAAATGATCAACCAAAAGTTACAAAACATATAAAAGAAAATTTTTCATGTTTTTCTCATTGTCTAGTTCAGTCTATAAAGTCACCAAAACATATGACCAATCTCACGGTGGGCAGGTTTTTAACATATTGACAATTAGTCATAATAAAGGGCAATATCTCAACAATCATGTTAAATTTGGCAAAACTATTTTACAGACATGTAGATAAGACATAAATATATAACTTTCAAGCTTTTCACATCATCAAATTCCAAATCTATGGCCATTAAATTCTTTGAAAATAGAATTATAAGATTGATGAGGTTTCATCAGATTTAAGGTTAGCCATAATCACTGAACCATATTTCTTTCCACACAACAAATCAATAAAACTGCTTTATAGGTATTTATAGGGGATAAACCCTACAAATTTCATGTTCTCCACATTGTCTAAATCAATGCATAAGATCATCAAAATATATGAAAATAGAAAGACTAATGAGATTTTAGTTGGTTGTGAACCAGCCCTAATGAAGGAGCCATATATCCTCATACACACCATGTTAAGCAAAATTATTTCATAATGTGCATTTAGACGGGGCATAAAACTCTAACTTTCATATTTTGTACTTTCCCTAATT
Source organism: Omphalea diandra (assembly GCA_949677035.1). NCBI lineage: Eukaryota > Viridiplantae > Streptophyta > Magnoliopsida > Malpighiales > Euphorbiaceae > Omphalea > Omphalea diandra. Next base: position 13,662 of record CATIWR010625412.1, on the reverse strand, counting down.
CCTCTTCTATGATTATGAAATTGTAGGTACAAAATTCTGCTATAACAATAAAACCAACCCAATCAGCTCTTGTTTCTCTTGAATTTCAACTTCCATACTTGAGCTCTACCTCAAATACTTTGTAATTCTTATGAACCATGCATGATAAACATGTCATGAGGGATTAATTTAATATGGGAAGATGATAAATTAACTTACCTATTTTCCTAGAACCACAAAAGGTTAGGATTCCTTCGTAGGCAGCTCGCTCTTCTCCCTTTCCTTCTTCTTCTTCTTCTTCTTCTTCCTTTCTTTCTTTCTTCCTTAGTTCTGTCTTTCTTTTGCTACCCCTCACATTTGTCTTTTCCAAGAAAAATTCAATTCGTAACCTATTCTAATAAGACAAAATCATGGTGTCTCATTTCCATTAGTTGTAAATTCATTTTTCCTTTTTTAGTCCTTCTTTTTCACTCCTTTGTGACCTCCATCCATTTCCTAATCCCTATATGCTCCATATACTTTTAAATAAGCTCTAAAATGACATTATTTATGATGTTATAACATGCATAAAACATAAGATAATTTGTCATGCAACTAACAAACATTACATATATGTTCAAGTGTCCCAAATGTAATGGTGCAAGTGTCATCATCGAGCTTATCTAATTCACATGTCTAAATGGTCATTTATCCATTGCATATAATCATATGGGATTGCAAATCATTTATGCAATAAGTATGTTCATGTAAGAATGCCAATGAATATGGATAGGGATGTTACATTACAAGATTGAGATTGTACCTTATCTATCCTCATTCCGCATAGGCTTAGAAAATAGAGGGGATTGAAAAAGAAAAAAAAAAGAAAGAGCAATTCATGTAATTTAAAGATAATAAAAGGATATGGGATAGGATATCATGCCTGAAGTTTCACTTCTTTAGCAGTTTTATTAAATCACTAAGGTTATTACTCAACAATCCCATTAATCTTTTTAGCTTTTGGACTTAGTGTGAGCTCCCACTTTTCCTTGCTAGACATTAACATATCTTCTTTATTGAGTCTTTGTGTTAATCTCTTCTTACTTTGGCCTCCTACTTAGTCAATACAATTCCTCTACTTATGGTTTGGACCTTTATCTCTTTTGTAATAATTTTGCTTCATATTACTTACTTTGTAATGTTAGTTTTCATTCTAGTTTATCATAGTGCTCAAATTGCCTCTTTTTCTTGATTTTGTTCTTATTTGAGCTTTATTGGTTCCTTTTTAAGCTTCCCAACACATCCACTTAGAGGTCACGCAAAGTTTCAATAGTCAGCATAATTGACAAATCTTTTATGGCTCGTGATGTGACATTTGACTCTTCTGGCCTATTGCTAAAAAATTCTCATTTGTTGGCATTTTATGTTGTTAGTATCTCCTATTAGCTAATTGCCTTCATTAAGATGTGAAATTGTTTAATGTCCCTCTTTATTACCCCTTTAAACTTGACCTAAGCATCATATTTCATTATAGGGATTAGAGGGCATGACTATGATATGTGTAAGGGTGGTTTAATTCCCCAACTCATATCTTTTAATTTAATTGCCAAGGATCATTTAAAGAATCAAATGTTAGAGACTTTGAATCCCAATTAGATATCTAAAAAACCTATTTCTAGCAATTTGAATTATAAAGATTTAAAGGTTGTTAATTCCATCCCTAGATTAGTTAAAGCTAATTTAAACTTAAAATTAACTAGTTTGCAAAGTTATTAAGAGATATACCTAACAACTTTACTAAGTTCTTTCAAGAATTCAAGAAAGAGAACTAAATCTCATAATAATATGCCAAGAAAAAGAATAATCATCAATTCATTAAGTTTGGCTGAATGGAAGAGGGAGAAAGGGGGGGGGGGGGGTTATTTGTAGTCTTACATGTTTGAAACCTTAATTAAGAAAAGAAGAAGGAAAACCTTAGAAAATTCTAAGACAAATTTGGCCATAAGGTGGCCACCCAAAAACATGTTAAACATCACTTACAAAAGAGAATCTAACAAAGATCTATTCTTAAGTTGCTTACAAGCATAAAAGACTAACAAAGAAATCCTAATCCAAAAAAGAGAAGAGGAATTCAACCAATAGGAGAAATCCTTCATAAAAGATAAAAACATCGTCAATTAAGCATAATCTTGGGAGATCTTTGTCATATGGATTTTATCTCCTTAAGAACACATTTTTGCCCTTTATTTTTGACTTGGACCAAATGTTTGTAGGGTCTTGGGATTACTCAAGTTTTAGACTCTATTGGATTAAGTTAAGAGCACCATTTAAAGAGTCTAAGTTCCAAGCATCTTTTATTTATGCCTTATGCATCATGTTCCTCTTATCGGGCCAATTCGTGTTTATATCATTCCCTCATTCTTTCAAAAGATTCATCCTTAAATCTTGGCTTGCTAGAAAGCAAAAACCAAACATAAGTCAAATACTTAAAAAGAATCTTAAGTGAAACTTGCCATATAAAGAGTAAAGTCTTTCCACTAGAATCAAAGACTAATTGCATGTAACTACTAAAGCAAGGTTAATACACATAAAATATAGTTAAACCAGTTTGAATTAAAATAAAAAATCTAAACGAAATCCTAGAAATTGTTTTCCATCTAGTATGGAGAAATACTAAAGCATTAAATTTCTTTAAAATATGAACACTAGAGAATGAAAATCTAAGTTTATCAAAATAGGATTTAGAAAGCAAGGAAAAATAAGAAACATAAGAATTTTTGAAATCAGAAGAAAATCTTCTACCTAACCAACATTTAAAACTAAAAGAAGTAAACACACATTTGAAACAATGTAATAAAAAGGAAAAAAAACGTATATAATAAGAACTTGAAACACAAAAACATAATCCAAAAGAAATTTTCCTACTAAGATCACATTTAAGACAGAAAGGAAATAAAAATTAGAATTAAAATATGAAAGACATCTAAACTAAGAAGAAAAAGTAAAACATTTTTTTTTTTTACAAAAACATGAATTAAAAGAAGAAAACAAATTAGAAGAAAACCTACAAATGCAAAAATAATGATTTAAAGAAGAAAAATCATGCCTACCACAAAAAGAACATAAACAAAGGCCTAAACAAGAATTAAAAGACTCCTTTTTACACAAATTTGCAACCTCACTCTTTATTATAACAACATCATCAAAATAATTAAGAGTTAAGTTTGTTGAAAACTATTCTTCATAACCTTGTAAAAGAGACATAAAGTCAGTATACAAAAGATTGTAAATTTTGTTAGACGCATAATACATCCCTTTTAAGAAAAATATGGTTGTTGGCTCTTTGGAATAATAGCTCTCATTACTCATTTTTAACATTAATGTTTTCTTTAGCACATCTTCTCCTTTTGTATGCAACTCTTTCTTTTTTTTTTTATTTTTATGTGCATCCATTTTATCCTCTCCTTTTTCCACTCTTTACTTGCAGCTCTTATTGGTTTTCTCATAACTCTCCTTTTGCTGCACAATTAATTCTTTTTCTCTCATATGCACATATTCTCTCTCTCTTAAAACTTTTTGTTCTTCATAAATCTATTTAGGAGATAAAGGAGATAATGTAATATGTTGAACTTAAAAGTCAAACTCATAAGTATTTACAAACCCATCATGCTTATCCTTTTTTATCATATTACCATGGTCTCCCCAATAATATATGACTAGCTAGCATTGGCACCACATCATAAAGTAAACTCATCATAATATTAGCCCATAGAAAAGGAAACTTTAACTTCCTTGGTAACCTTAACTTCACTATTATCATTTAACCATTGCAAGTTATAAGGCTCAGGGTCTTTAAAAGTACAAATTCAATGATGTAAGTACTAGTAACATTAGTACATGAACCATAATCAATAATTAAGCTACATACCTTACTTTGGATCCTATACCTTACTTGGAAGATGTTTTCTCTTTTCTCATCATCTTTTTTAACTTAGGCACTTAAAGATCTCCATGCAAATAAAAGTTCCTTATTATCAATCTCAAAAGATCATGTTCATCACTAGCATTTATAAAGTGGGGGCATATTAAGATCACTATTTACATCACTATCACTATCTTTACATTTAATATTCCCATTTATAATAACCATGGTCTTTTTATTTGGGAACTCCATATCTACAAGACCACACCTTATACATTTAAAAAATTCAATAAGATTGGCTTTAAGCTTAGATGGTTTGGTTTTATTGGGCTCAATCTTGATCTTTCCTTCTGCTTTGCCTCCAAATGGTATTATGGCTTTAGACCTTGCATTAGGCTTCTTAACATCTTTCAACTTGTTACTCCAATGAGAAGAAGGAAAATTAGGTTTTGAAGTTTTACCTTTAATTTGACTTTCCTCCTTTAGGGCCATATGGCAGGCATCCTCTAAATCCACAATGTTGTAATTCCACCACGATGACTATCTCTCTTTTAAAGGTAATCTCGATCTCTTGATAATATTCCTTTATGCATTTATTGCCTTGCATAAGTCTTTGCAAATTGTAAAGCAAATCTCTATAATAATATAAAGGAATAAATCTTTTCTCATGATTTTTTTCATCTTATGTCAAGTCACAATAGGATCTTTCCCATATCTACACCTATTAATTCTCAATTGACCCCACTATAGAAGAGCATAATCAATAAATTCTATAGTAGTAAGTTTCACTTTCTTATCCTCACTATCATTATGGCACTCAAAAATAAATTTTACCTTCTTTTCGCATCCTAAATAAGCTTTGAGATTGTTTTACCATGAAAGGTATTTTCATCTTTATGCTACCCAAATTACCATCTTGCTTGCTATGCCATAGGAAACTATCCTTCATTGAGTCACCATCATTCTTATGTACCAATCTACCATGTCTAGGTTGTATTAATTAGTGTTGAAATTGTTGGTGTGTTGACTAGACTCTATCTTTTCTACCTTTCCATCAATTGCTCCATCTTTTTTTGCATGGCTTTCATGAAGAGATTCCAAGCTCCAAGAGCTTGATATAAAATGTTTAGTTCATTTCTTATAGAACATGATTTTGAAAAATGAAAGGCGGACACAACTTGATTTGTGAAAAGGCACAAACATGATACACTAATCGTGCAAATCTATGTTGATGATATCATTTTTGGTGCTATTAATGAATCTCTTTGTGAGGATTTTGCTAAGTATATGACTAGGGAATTCGAGATGAGCATGATGGGAGAGCTTAAGTTTTTCCTTGGTCTACAAATCAAGCAAACCAAAGAAGGGATCTTTATCAACCAAGTCAAATACATAAAGGACATACTCAAGAAATTTGGCATAGATGGATGCAAAATAGTAAAAACACCTATGAGTGGTACCATCAAATTGGACAAAGATGAATTGGGTAAGATAATTGATGAAAATAGATAGTGAGGTATGATTGGGTCTTTACTTTATCTTACTGCTTCAAGACCTGGCATTATGTTTAGTGTATGTATATGTACTAGATTTCAATCTTGTCCTAAAGAATCACATTTAAATGATGTCAAAAGGATTTTTAAATATTTGCATGGCACAGTACACTTAGGTCTCTACTATCCTAGAGATTCATCTTTTAGTCTCATAGGTTACTCAGATACGGATTACGCTGGTAGTCTATTAGATAGAAAGAGCACTTCTAGAACTTGCTAATTTATAGGAGAATGCTTAGTGTCTTGGTTTAGCAAGAAGCATGTTTCAGTTGCCTTATCCATCACTGAAGTTGAATATGTAGTTGTGGGTTGTTGTTGCACCCAAGTGCTTTAGATGAAACAATAATTAAAGGATTATGACAAAGTTGTTGATCACATTCCTATCAAATGTGACAACACTAGTGCGATTAACCTCTCTAAGAATCCCATCCAACACCTTAGGAGCAAACATATGGACATTAGGCATCATTTTCTTAGAGATCATATCCAAAATGGTGATGTTGTATTAGAATTTATAGACACAAATCATCAACTTGCAAATATTTTCACTAAACCTCTCAATGAAGAAAGTTGAACTTCATTAAGAGAGAATTGGGAATGCTTGATGGAAGCTCCCTAAAGTGAACAACTTAATCTTTATTTGCTTGCTATATGTTTGGTTGTATGTGATATTTATCATTGGATATCTCTATTATAAATGCAATTGTGATTTTTTTTTATGTCAATTTGCATTAATATATTAAGTGGATCACAACTTAAAATGTCAAATTTTGCTTTTTCATTATTATCCTTCTTGCCTTGTAATTCGCGGTCGCTATCCTTGATTCACAATCACGAATTATACGTTCATCTTACCCGGCTGACAACCATTAATTTGTGATCACGACTTTTGCTATCCAACACGAATTTTGTAAAAAATTCAAATTTTTTTACCATTGTACACATCGGTTCTTGAGGATTTTTTTTATCTATTTTTCAAAAATAGCAATCGTGACTTCTAATTAGTGGTCATGATTTCTAGTAACTGCTACACATTAATTTGATTTGATTATCAACCATTTCCAACCCTTCATTAATCCCATTCTAGCCATTTATACACCTTAAACAGTGATTTTTCATCACTTCATCTTGTACCCAATCATTCATCTTTTCTCCTACTCTTAAACTTCTCCAAATCTTTCTACTATTCAGAATGGCTCCTAAGAAAGCTTCAAGAGCATAGAAGGGCAAGATAGTAGCCCAATCCTCTACATCGCCAACCGTTCATCAAATGGAAAGGATGACAAAAGAGGAAAAGGTTTGGTATAAAACAAATACCTCCAAAATCATTCTTCCAAACAAATTCCCTATACCTTTCTTCTAAAATATCTTAGGATCAACGACGAGATTCATGCGTTTCTTTTAAACTTAGGATGGAATGAATTCATCTTTCGGGATGAACCTAGATATGAAGAGATAGTGAGAGAATTCATATGTACGACCACTCTTAGTCGCAAAGCCGAATCCCGCGCCGGATAATATGGGTTAATATTTTGAGCTTTTAAGGATTCTTTCTTTTTTTTCACTTTGAACAATTATCCAACCTCTTCTATATTCAAGTCGGAGATAACATACCATTCATTATCTTCGCACTTGATGTTATTTATTATGAATTTTGGTCTGAAGTTTAAATCGAAACCAAAGGTGCTCATAAAACTTCATTAGCCAAATACATCAAAACCCTTCCTCTTTGGTTACTTCATCGTATCATCACCTTCTGCTTTAACACTAGAGGTGATGGTAATGAAAAAGTATCTCAAAAGGACCTTGCTTTCCTTTTTTTTTTTCTTATGAAAAAATAAACCTATCTAATCCAATCGCTATCTTGTTGACTGATTGATCCACATGAGTAATAAACCTAAGAGCCAATTTCTCTTTCCTTCCCATGCAACTGTCATCTGCAGATTTATTGGTGCTCTTAATGAGGAAAATGAAAAATTCCTCACTAATAAACTCCTTCCTTCCCAAATTTTCTAGATCTCAACTATCTTATCAATGCCAAAGCCATTCACTTGAACTCTTATACCTATACTTTAGGTACTTTTGGGGCCAAAAAGTAGGAAACATCCCAAGCCTTTAAAAGAAAAAGGCTTGTCATTGAAGAAGGAGCAATACTAGTCCCACCTACTCAACCAAAATCTGAGTCTAAGCTTTCTCTTGCCACCATCAACCAAAAGTTGGATAAAGTGATGAGGATGTTGAATAAAAGATTTCTCCTTATCTCTCACCTCTACAATGATCTGGTGGACTTACAAGAGAAGATGGGTGTTCCTCTCTGCCATTTTCTCAATTTTGTGGATTGTGAGGATACACCAGAGGCAGAAGACAACCAAGAGATTGAAGATGGAGACGAAGCTAAATAAGGAGGCGACAATGAAGAGCAAGATGATTTTGGAGATGATGATGATTCTCTAATCTTCTAGACTATGATATCTTTGTATTTTTTCTTTATATTTAATGGAAAGTTATTTATCCCACAACTTATAAATAAATAAAAATGTTTGTTTTGCAATCCTTTGTCTCATCTGTTATGTGTTTGAGTTTATTTTTATGATAATTGAAACTTTTATGTTTATTGTCACTCTTATGATTTTATGAATTCATATTTGATGCTTATGATCACTTTATCTCAACTTTATGCATGTTATTTGATCTTCTCCATTCACCCTCTTTTTGATCTTACTAAAGGGGGAGAGAATTGTATGGAGAAAATAGTTTATAAGATAAAAGCATAAGTTGAGGGGGAGAATTGTTTGTCTCGCATACTTAAAATTTTACTTTGATCATTATCCAAAAATTTTTTAATTACTCATTGAATTATTCAGCATTCCAACTTCACAACTCATGCATCTATTTTCCATGAAAATCAATCTAAGTTGTCAAAATAAAAAAGGGTGAGATTGTTGGACTAGGTTGGTTTAACCTAAGTCATGAACCCCTTTTGATATTGGTAATAGAGATTGATCAGTACTAATACTTTCATTTAGTGTTGTTTTACAGATTATAAATTTGTTTTTTCATTAGAAGTTGGATGGAATTCATAATATCCAACCTTGTAAAGTTCATCTGAATTCTTGGTGTGTATATTCTAAATTGTGACTGTGAATCAGCCATAAGGATGGATGAAGCTAGGCTAGAGGAATTCACGGGAAAATTCATAGCCACGACATAGCCGAAGGAAGTGAGCTTGAGTCACAGAGGAATTCGTGATGTGTATCACGTCTGAATTCATGATTGCAACTTTCATACTGACAAAAGAGGGAATCAAAGCCCTAGGCATAGTGTGCTAAGTGTCCTAAGTATCCATTGAAGATCGAAAATCACGAGGGCGAATATTTGGTAGTGACTACGACTCAAAGAGTTGTAGTTTCCTCACCAAACAGAGGAATTTGTAGTCTCAGTCATGGCCATGACTTAGTTATTTCGCGACTGTGACTTTTGATAGTTGTTAGAACATAACTACTATATTTTCCTAGATAACCAATGGTCAGCTGACATATGGACTAGCAATTAGACATAAACAAGGGTTTTTGCCAAAATTTTCTGCTCCACAATGGAAATTGAAAATTTACAATCGCAAAATTGTGGTAGCGACTGCAACGTCTGCATGACAAGCATAATGCTAAATCTACCAAGCACATTTTGAAGATTTGTTGATAGTTTTAGACCAATATGTCTTTGGTGGGTATGAGCTATAAATACTCCACCAAACAGATGTAAATAAAAGAGACTCCATTAATTTGTAACCAAACTCTTGCCTATTTGTTACTCAATCTTTCATTCTCATTTATGTGTTGTTGATTATTAGATATAAGCAATAAACACCATTGTAAAGAGGTTGAGAGTTAGCCTAGAGTCAAAACTCTTGTGAGAGGTTTTAATGTGAGCTTGTAAAATCCTTGTGAGAGGTTTTTATGTGAGCCTAGAAAACATAAGGTGTAAGGTTTTTGTCTGAACCATAAACATAAGTTGTAAAAGTTTGGTATGGGCATAGAAACACCAGTTGAGTTGAGTAAAACACCCAATTGTAGAGAATTTAAGAGTGGACATGGGGTTTGTTAACACCCGAACCACTATAAACACTTGTGTCAATTTTTCTCTTCTTCTTCTTAACTTCTTAAACACATGTATCTTTCATTTTAATTTTTAATCAACCACCAATTCAACCCCCCCATCGTGGTGCCGTAGGCCAATAATTGGGTATTTCACTCAACCAAAATGGTGTTTCGAAGCTTGTGTCTAACTTGTTCAATTTGTGTTTTATGGCTCACACATAAACCTTACAATTTGTGTTTTTAGGCTCACACACAACCACACTCAAGTGTTTTGGATAAGCTTACACTTCAACCTTTACATGAGTTTTGGAAGCTGAGGCTAACTCTCAACCTAATTACAAAGGTGTTTAATGCTAACACCAAACAATCAATAAGAATAAAAAGAATGAGTAGCATTTTGCAAGAGTTTGGTTACAATAAATGAAATTCTCTTGCATTTACATATGTTTGGTCTCAAATTAGTTCCCTATTAGGTGTGAAAGAGACCACGAATTCTTCTGTTTGGCGAGGAGAGAACACTTTCTTAAGTTGCGGTCATGACAGATGCTTTCCCCTTGTGATTTTTGATATTCCAACAGTTGCCTCAGACACTTAACAAGATTTGGTTAAAGAATTGGTTCCCTCTAATTAGCTATGAAATTTGCGATCGCGACTTCAAACGTGAACCCTGTCTTGAATCTCTTTATAAGTTAATCAAGCTTTCCTTGGCTGAATTACAGTTGCGAATTCATCTGGCCTAACTTCATTTGTCCTTGTTGCAAGGTCGCAGTCGTGAATTACAGATTCTTGACTATGAATTTGGATGTCTTCCTCAAAGTTATAGATTTAGCATTCCATCTAACTTCTAATGAAAAACTAACTTATATACTACAAAACAACATTTAAATAAAACATTAGAACTAATCAATCTCCATTGTCAATACCAAAAGATGCTTATGACTTAGGTTTGACCAATCTAGTCTAACAATCTCCCCTTTTATGATTTTGACAACTTAGATTGATTTTACTTGAAGAAAATGAATTGCATGAGTGTGAAGTTTGGATGGGCAATGAATTTTAAAAAACTTGTTGATCAAATAATCAAAGAATTATAAGAATGAAAAAGGAATGCTCTTACTGTTATGTCTCCCCCTTAACTTATGCTTTCCCTTATGCATATTACTATTCTCTCCCTATTTGGCAAGATCAAAAAGAGGGTAAAGTTTAAAGATTGAATGAGGAGCATAAATTGAGATGAAATAAATAAGTATAAGATCAAATAAATATGGATCAATCAATCAAATAAGGATAATAATTAAAACAACAGTTTTATTTATTTGAAACTATAGGATCACAATCTTTACATAAATAAAGAAATAAAAGAAACAACAAAAAAGTCTAAAAAGCTAAGAATAAGTTAGAAAATTGGATAACTGTTACCATCTTTAGAATCATTCGTTACTTCATCTGCTTTTCCACTTTGAGCTTTATTGCCCTTTTCAACCTCCTCACCATTCTCTTCTTTAGGTATGTCCTCCCAATCCTCAAAGTCTGGGAGGTGGCAAGGGGTAGCACCAACATTTTCTTTAAAATTGACCAAATCACTATAGAGGTGGGAGAGTAGGAGAAATCTTCTCTTTATCATCATCATCATCTTTTTAAGCTTTTTATTGATGGAGGTAAGAGCGATTTTGGCTTTAGGTTTAGGATGGGAAGGTGAAATGGATTGAGCCCCATCTTCGATAACTAGCCTTTTCCTTTTGAAGTCTTAGGAAGTCTCTAATTTCTTTGCCTTAAAAGCACTTAATGTATAAGTGTATGAATCAAGGTGTATGGCTTTAGCATTAATGAGGTAGGGCAAGTTTTAAAAGTTTTGTGATAGTAAAGGCTTTTTAGTGAGGAATTTTTCATTTTCCTCATCAAGAGCACCAACAAAATGGTAGATGGTAGTAATATCTAAGGGAAGAAGAAATTGACTCTTGGCTTTTGTACTTATATGGATCAATTGATCCACAAGATACTGACCAATTTGAATTGGTTTGTTCTTGGTCAAATAGAAGAAAAAAAGGTTGATCCTTTTAGGATACTTTCACGTTACCATCACCTCTTGGATTAACAGAGAAGGTGATGACATGATGAAGTAGCCAAAAGGGTAAGGTATGAATGTATTTGGCTAGGGAGGTTTTGGGATCATGTTTGGTCTCGATAGAAATTTCATACCAAAACTCAGAGTACATAATGTCAAGGATAGAGATGATGGTCGAAATATCATCCCCAACTTCAAGTTTGAAAAGATTTGAAAGTTATTCAAATGTAATGTAAAAAGGATCCTAAAGGCTCAGAATACTAACCCATATTGTCCTGCACGTGTTTTTGCTCTCCGACTCAAAGTCATGGTTCACATAAACTCTCGCACTATCCCCTTATACCTGGCCTCATCATACAAAATGAATTTTTTTAACCTAAATTCTGTAGATAGGCATGGATATCATCTTTGATATTAAGTGACTCAAAGAGAAATGTGGAAGGGACTTTGTTTGATTGAATTATCTTAGAGGAGTTTGCTTTGTATCGATCCTTCTCCTCCTTAGTGATCGCTTTCATCATGTGTAGATCAGGAGGACCAGATGGTTGAGCTACTGCCTATCCTTTCTCTGCTCTAGAGGCTTTCTTAGGGGCCATTGTAGATAAAAGAGAGTTTGAAGAAGAATTTGAGAATAAAAATGAAGAAGGAAGAAGTGTTTTAGCAAATGTGAGTTAAAACATTGTTTCAAGGGCTTAAATAGGCTAATAAAGGGTGTAAAAATGGTAACAAATGGTCAAAAATTCATTTAATAAAGGGTTGCAAACAATTGCCAGTCAAATCAGTTAAATGTATGGTAGTTACTCAATTTTGCAATCACGACCAGCAAGTTGCGATCGCTAGTTATGAAATGTTTTAACCGTTAACCACACTAGTTCCTAAGGATTTTTGTCCGTTACTTAGATATTTGAAATTTGAATAAATTCATAGTAAGGAATGAAAGTAGCGACCACAAATTGATGGTTGACAGTTGAATTGACAAGTACTTGTAAACGTGATCATAAATCAAAGATTAGCATTCGCAAATTACTAGGTAGAGAAGATGACTAAGAAAAAAACAAGATTTGACCTTTAAGTGGTGATCCATCCAATGTATTAATGCTTAATTCATACAAATTGGCATAAAGAGATGCAATTGCTCATAGAATTAAGACATCCAAAGATATAAACAATACATACATCACACATAGCAATCAATCAATAAAGAATCATGCTTCACACAAAATGTATTATAATAAGATCCAAATTTCACTTTAGGGAGCTTCCATCAAGCATTCTAAACTCTCTCTTAATGAAGTTCATCCTTTCTTCATTGAGAGGTTTAGTGAAAATATTCATAAGTTGATTGTTAGTGTATAGAAATTCCAACGTTACATCACCATTTGGGGCATGATCTCTTATAAAATAATGCCTAATATCTATATGTTTGCTCCTACAATGTTGGATGGGATTCTTTGAAAGATTTATTGCACTAGTCTTGTCACATTTAAAGGGAATGTGATCAACAACTTTGCTATAATCCTTTAATTGTTGTTTCATCCAAAGGACTTGGGTGCAATAATAACCCATAACTACATATTTAGCTTTAGCGGTGGATAAGGCAATCAAAGCTTACTTCTTACTAAACCAATACACTAAGCATTCTTCTATGAATTGGCAAGTTCCTAATGTGCTCTTTATATCTAGAAGGCTACTGACATAATCCACATCTGAATAACCTATAAGGCTAAATGATGAATCTCTAGGATACCATAAACCTAGATGCAATGTGCCATGTAAATATTTAAAAATTCTTTTAATAACATTAAAATGTGATTCTTTAAACCGAGATTGAAATCTAGCACACAAACATACACTAAACATTATATCGAGTCTAAAAGCGGTAAGATAGAGTAGAGAACCAATCATACTGTTGTCCCTAGGCACCAAAAAGGGGGGTTGAATTGGTGTTTAAAAATTTAAACTAAAGATTAAGGGAAGAAGAAAGAATTGCAAGGAGACAAAGATTTTATAGTGGTTCGGGCAAAACAATCCCTACATCCACTCCCCAATCACTCAATTGGGTATTTTACT
>CATIWR010625403.1:0-11736 GCA_949677035.1 Omphalea diandra | reverse complement strand
TGCTGAATATAAATCATACATTGATTAAATATGTACACTCAACATAATAAATACTTTTCCAATATTGAATCCACACTTACATAACCTCAGTTTCACTTATTAAGCTAAGTATCAAACGATTAAAAGTAGAGAATTTTGATGAAGTTTTATTGGCAAGAAATTATGCATTTTGCTTGAGCTATTCGTAAGTAGACTGAGTGCGTCTATGTGAAAAAATAACATTTTCTTTTATGTTGTAGATGTTTAATTAAAAAAAAAAAATCTTAGACAGCAATTTAACAAATTTGAGGACTATCAAATATTGTAATAATTAAAATTTCACATGGCAAACAAGCTTGAATCGCTCATTCCTATTCATACATCATTGGATTTTTGAAAGGTAGGAATAATACCCCTAACCTTTCTCACCACCGGATTAAAACTTTTTTATTTTTGGACTCAGAACTCAAACTTCAAGTTAATTCCTAAAATCCCTTTTTTTTTTTTTTATTTTGGATAATTTCAATTGCATATGAACATTTTAGAGTTTATTTGACTAAATTATTTATAGAATTTGATAGATATCTGGTAATTATTGATAATAGCTAGTGACTGTTTGTTTATGATTTGTCCATATTTTATATTAAGAGCATTTATTTTAATTTTTGAAAGACAACTTAGTTGCCAATTTTTACAACTTTTCATAATATGTTTTTATAGTCATTCGTCTATAATTTTCTTATATTTTTCACTTTCTTATATTTATTCAATAAACTTATCTTATTTTTTATTAATAAGTTAGAGTAATATTTTTATAAAAAATATGATTGAAAAGTTTAAATTAGAGACATGTATTTTGTTTGATTACTTTTATTAAATTTATTTAACAACAAATTATCTTTTTCTAGATTAAATTATTTAACTAAATAAAAGTTTATAAATATTATGAAAATATTTATAAATTTCTGAAAATAATTATAGTTGTCATGAGCAGTAAGATGTTACAATTTATATAAATTTAATTAAATTTTTAAATAACATCATTTGTTATTTTATTATTTATGTAACATATAACAAAATTATAATATAGTTAAGAATAATTACATTTTAGTGACCATTTCACATGTTACCAATAACGGCTAATATTTTTTTTTCCAAATAATTTATATTTATTGATAACTAACTATCAGCAATAATTAAACTAAATAAACCTTTGGTGTTTGGTACAATTAAAATTGTTGCTTGTGTGGAAAAACAACTTTCTATTTCCTTTTTTACTCCCACCTTAAAATTATATTAATTATATACTCTAAATAAATTATTTTTTCACTCTTGTTAGTTATATACAATGTATTTATATTATTAAAAGTTATCACTCTATAAATTAATTAAAATTTATGTAAATTTTTTATTTTATTAAAACTTATCACTCTATAAATTTTTTTATTAAAACTTACCATACTCTATAAATTAACTAAAGAAAATATTTTTGTTTTAGGTATTAATGGATCAAATTCCACCAATACCTTATATTACGTATAATTGAAATAAATATCGATATGATTGTATTCAAGAATGAAAAGTCTCATATATTATTCATATGAAAATATTTGAATCACTGTCTTAATGATGTAAATATTGTCATGCTATAAATAATTAATTTGAATGATAAATTATATTTAATTAATAATATTTGAATGTTTTACAAATATAAGATTTTTTAAAAATCTTGAATGTTATTATAAGGTATTTATGTTTGTTTTAATATAAAATATTTGGAGGTTATGTTGAAAATGGATTGTGCAATTGAAAATGGAAAAAAAAAAGAGTTGTAAAAATTAAAAGAGTAGAAAAAGAAAAGAGAAAGTTTTGGAAATAAATTTTTAAATAAGAAAATATTGTAAAAAAAAAAAAGAATATAAAGAGAAAATACCCGAGAGGTTATAAATATAATTTTGCTTTTTGCGTGCAGAGGGATACAGAGTTGAGCCCAAGCACGTTAAGCCCAGCCAATCTACAGCGTGCCAACCCAAGACTGCCCCAGGGAAAAGCCACTAAAGCTGCGCCAAGAGACAAACTTCTCAATTCTTTTTCTACAATTACTAAAAAATAATTTTTTTTAAAAAAAAAAATTGGAGCTCCAAAAGAAGCTTTATATATATATATATATATATATATATATATATATAAAGTTAGGTCCCATAGAAAAACCCCAAAAGAACCCAATTTTTTTTTCTCTTTTTAACTATTGAAAGAAAAATTTTGAACCCTAAAAAAAGTGAAATTCTTGAACTGAATTCACCATATTAGAACGTGAATATTTAGAAAAAAATTTATAATACATTTGAATATAGAATTATGAAAAATTATAAAATATCACCGATAAAATAAAAAATTATATAAATATTTTTTTCTAATTGATTGATTCATTATCTTAGATAGTAAACTTAACTCATATTAAAAAAATTTTTAAAATTTTTTTCTTACAAAAATTGACTTATTCTTTGCTCAAAGCAAATAAAACAATAGCAACATAAAGATGATAATTTCTAATTCGACAAAATCTGCTGGAAAAAATAACTTAAAATGGAAAAAAAAAATTCAAAATAGCTCAGAAAATTTTTAGATAAAATCCAATCCAAGTCTAAACTACATATTAACCAAAATTGATAGGATCTTGACCCAATTTATAGATCAACCCAATTTAAATTATTTAAAATGTATATAAAAACAAAAATATTTTCTTTATTTTCCATTATTTATAAACGTAATTCAGTTGCTTGTTTTTATTTTGTATCATTATTCAATTAAAAATTATATTTAATTTATAAATATTTAAACGAAAAAAATTTAATCAAGTTCTATTTATGTAAAATCTATTTGATTAAAAAATAATTATTTAAAAAATTTATTTTTCTTAACAAATTATAGGATATCACATAAATAATAAGGAATCTAAATGAACATTTTAAAAGTGAACAATAAATAATGTACCTGAAATATTATTTTTAAAATTAAACTCAAAATTCAACCCGAATCTTTTTTATATATAAATTTGATGGGCAATTCAAATCCATTTGAAACTTGAGCAACAAGACAACTTGAAAACAATATGATTCCAAAATAAATGAATTAAAAAATGACCCAAACAATAGAAACTAGGATGAGCACGGTTCAGTCCAAATCAAATATTTATAAATATTCAAGATCGAACCAAGAGTTCAGAAATTTTAAAAACAAAGAACCAATACCATCTCCAATTTTGGTTCAATTCGAATCAATTTCAGACACATTCAAGACTGTTCAATTCGATTATTTTAAGACGATTAAATTCTATTCACTACCGATTGGATATTCCGTTATTTCAATTTATTAAAATTAAATTTTTATTTTTTATTTTTATGAACCAAACTAAAATGAATTTTTATATTTTTCACTTTTAATCATTCAAGAATGAAAATAGATAAGTGACAATTTATAAACAATGACTAATACCTTAGATATTAAATATTAAATTGAAATTATTTTTAATATTTACTACTAATTTATAATTAATAAGTAATAAATAGACTAATTATTAGTTGTTAAGTGTAGTAATTATTAATAGTATATATTAATTGCATGAATTAATTAGTAAAACTAATAATTAAAATATTTTATTTAGTTATATATATATATATATAACTACGGTCTCATTCTTGATTTGGATAATATAAAATCTTCAATATCATCCCAATTAGGAATAACAATTGTTGACACAACCTGATTAAATGACGCAACACTATATGAGTCATAAACAGATCAATAAAAAAAAAAAATTAAATGAGTTAACCTACCTAACCGCAATAAACACGATTATATAATCAGATTAATGAATTAAAAAAATAATATATAATACAAATATATATGTTTAAATACAATTTAAGTAAATTTGTTTATATATAAGAAAATATCTTTAAATCTAACAATATATTTACTTAGATTTTCAATTTTTACTCTATGTATTTAATATATAAATATTTTTTAAAAAAAATAATATTTTTTTAATTTTTTATATATGTTCAAGTTAAACATATATTTTCATATCATTACACCTTAATACTTATATTCATTGTAACACGATTATTAAACAAGTTATATTAATCATATCGTATGACTGCTTTATAAATATGTTCATATTACGATTAAGATTTTGATACAATTAATTAAATGAGTTATGTTCAAATTGAATATTTTTATATTATACATGTATCGTGACGCGACATAATTAAATAAAACATTATATTGTCACCTCTAGTTTTAATTAAAAATTAGATTAGAGATTTTCGATTCCGGTTGTGATCCAATTTGGTTATTCAACCCATTCCGAATATTGTGCTCACCCTTAATAAATACATGGAAAGAAGAAAAATATTTTAACATTTTCAGTCAGTAGGATAGTTTTGAAAACCAGGAACCAATTGGCTGTCCGGTCCAAAATCACTTAAATAACCGGATGGCTATCAAATTGGAAAAAACTGTAAAAAACCGAACATTAACTGGGAAACCGGCACTTGTTTGAACCAGGCAGAACCCAGTTTTAAGAAACCGGGTTGCTTAATTAGGAACCCTAACTTTTCTTTCTCTCTCTACAAAGCACGCCGTCGGACTTTCTTTCCTTTTATTACGCTGCTCATCTCCATCAATAGAATGAGGGTCAAAGGCGAGATGGGCAGGTTGAAATGGATGGTGATAGTCAAAATGCACGGGTCGATTCGGTGGCAAAAACTGGATGTTGATGGCTAGAAATTAATGCGGATGCTGCAGTTTTTCGTTGTGCTAGTAAGATTAGGTTTGGAGCTATTATTTGGGATTGTAATGGCCAGATGAGAGCAGCTAGGAATGAGAGAAGAGAGCAAAGTGATGGATTTCTTGTGACTTTTTTTTATTATTTCTTTGCAAATACGAAATTTCAATTTCTCTTCCATCTCTTTCTCTGTTCCATCTTTCTGTGAGCACTCCTTTTTCTGCTTGCAATTTCTTTGTTTTCTGTTTCATGTATTAATTCGATTTGTAGTGCCCATTCAAAAATATGGCTCTTCCATTTTTTGAGCATTTCTATCTTGCCATTAAGCCTTACACTTTGTTTGGATTTTAGGTTTGAATTGATTTGAAAAATAATGTGCAATATTTTAATTTTTGTTTTCTTTTTTTTTTTCCTGGTAAAAGTTTCTAATTGCTGTTGTAAGTTATCTTTTTAGGCTTCTTCTTAACTTCGAAAACCTATAGATTCATATGGGTGAAGTTGAAAAATTATTGCTAATGGCATTGTCATATTGATATTTATGAATAAGGGGGAGGTGTTATTGTGAATTTATGAGCTCATATAGTGGATGTGGATGAACCTCATCAGGACAAGGAAGGTATCCCTCCTGATCAACAAAGATTGATTTTTGCTGGGAAACAATTGGAAGATGGTCGAACCCTTGCTGATTACAACATCCAGAAGGAGTCTACTCTTCACCTTGTTTTGAGGCTCAGAGGTGGAACTATGATCAAAGTAAAGACTTTGATTAGGAAAGAGATCGAAATTGACATCGAACCTACTGATACAATTGATCGCATCAAGGAACGAGTTGAGGAAAAGGAAGGAATTCCTCCTGTCCAGCAAAGGTATCAACTTAGCCTTCTTGTTCTTTATTCAATTTAGCATCGTCTGCAATAGCTTTCCTATGTATCCCAATTTTCTTCCATGATTGGTTACAGTTGCATTTGATTGGTTCCACTATTGTAACTTTGGACCACATTTACATCTGCAGTTTCTGGTTTGGAGAATGATAATCGAGGACTTTAAAGATTATGATCTGCATTTAGAATTGGAAAGAGCACTTAAGATTGCTGAATGCTATTTCATATTGTTTGGAGAGCAGAAATTGATAGTCTGAACAACCAACAGTATGATCTCAACAATATTTGAGTATTCTGAAAGTGGCTATGCTTCATAAATGGTGATTTGTCTATAGAAACCTGTTTCACCCGCGCAGAAGTAAAGCTATCAATTGTGGATAGAACCCATCCGCAGGAGATACCATCTGGGTGTATGGTTCTGGTTCTGGACAGGGTTTTGAATATAGATCTCATTATTGAGATACAAAATTCCTGGATTTATTTATGCCCACCATTTGTGTCCAATTTGCAGATTGTCTACCTATATTAGTTTACTATTAGGTTTCTCCTAGCTTAGCTCTTACATGATATTTATTCCTAACACTTAATCATCAATTCCCCTCTTATTCTCTCATTTCTTCAGATTCTCCTCTTATTCTCTCATTTCTTGCAGTCCAAGAGGTTTCAAGGTTAACCATTCAGGCAGTTCATCATATATAATTATTTATCCCTTTGGATAATTTTTATTTTTGATAAAATTGCATAAATAATTAATAATTATATGCATAATTTAAAATTTTATACACTAATATCATACTATGAAATTAACACTTTTCTAACTTGACTATGTAGCACCATTATCAATTTCTATAACAATGGAGGAGTTAGCGGTTGGGCACAGGTTCCAAACCAAACAATTAAAGTTCGTCATTATCTTTACCGCGAAATCATAGACACATTACAGCCTGTGCTACGTAGCAACATTGTGCACGATTATTACTTGTATGCTAAGGAAAACCGTAGCAAATTTGGGATTGATTTGGTAGCAACCAATTGACTGTAGAAAGATGATGATCTCTACTTCACCACTCAAGAAGATAGAGAAAAGCTCAAACTTCCTTTGTAGTGTTGGCGCTGACAGTGATACTTGGCATGGAGAAGATCATAGGGGTAAAGATAAAGACAAAAATTCTGCAGGAATGGCAACATTGAAGAGCAACAAGCATTGATGAAGGGATCTCGCTATGAGAATTCATTCTTTTTAGCAAAACAACATTGTAGATGGACAACGCATAAGTACAGGTTTCTTGACATGAATTTTGACTAGGTAAATGTCATTTGAGTAAAAAAAGATCACTCTATTGCTGACAATGACGATCATAATAAAAAATCTATTATGGTAGAAAAGATTACTCAACCTGACATCAAGAATTATTTTTTTCAAGACAATCTAGTGAATGCTGCAATAAAAGTGTTAGATTTTCATCCAATCCTCGCAGAAAGTTATGATATGATGGCTAGTTGTGAAAATTGTTTAGCTAGTATTTATCAATTTCAACAATGTAAAGAAGTTAGAAATTAGAGCCATCTATGGTGATGATACATTGCGTCCTTTTAGTATTGACTAATTGTTGGATGTTCTTCAAAACAATGATATTGATGAGAAACAACTTGAAGGTCACTCTCTTGTTTTCAAACAGCTTTCTATTAGACATCATTGTACTTTTTGATACTAGTGCAGACTTAAGCTACTTAAGCTACATAAAATATGACATTATACCAAATAGATTTTTCAATAATGCAAAGGAATATTTGAATACACACACACACCAACGCACACACACAGAGCACATGCACATGTGTGCATACGAGCACAAATGTGCATGCGTGTGCATACACACATAGACTAGTCAATATGGCTTTCACATTCATGGCCAAAGTCTCGCTAGTGTTGAATGTTCACTTCACACATTGAGTTTTATAATGATATTTGACGATTATTTTGCTTTGTCTCTTGCTCTTTTTTACTGTCCATGACCATGCCTCTACAATGTGGCATCCCACCATGGGATAGAATTGACTGCTATAGTTAATAAAATTCTTCATGAATATTTCTTTTGAATGGTGTTGTATGGTTATATCACTTCGATAAGAGTTACGATTGTTAGTTATTAGTTAACAGAGAAAGTAGATGATTTTCAACCTGCAAAGGGCGGTACGCTTTTGATACGATTTGAACCTGAATCACTTAAGTCTAAAGACATTACCATTTGTCACTAATGTGAGGGATCATTTGCCTTCATGATTAATTTCAGTAATAACTCTCGAGTTTTATTTTATTTGGTGGCTTTCTCTCTAAGATAAAAAATTTTTTCCATGAACATGGCACTGATCTCCATACTCTTCTACTCTAGAGTGTGGCAAGATTTGCTAACTTCAAAATTTAACTTTTCACTAAGAATGACTTTTCGTTATGGTGGTTTTCCCAATTTGGCGAATTCCTCGTTGCCATCTTTTAAAGATCTTCAACTTACATTATTATGTTTTCTTTCAAAGATTTGAGGGTATAAGAGGAAGTCTAAAACTTGTCTTCAGGGGTATATTAAATTAATACTTCCATAGACTTTTTAAGTAAATGACTTTTATAGAGTTTATTTAGATTTTTTTAATGATTTTTATGGAATTTATAAATTTATGAATAACTTTCAATGCTTTATTTTCAAAACCTACAAAAGTCTTAAGAAATCATAAGAGAATATTAAAAAAAATAGATATTTTATATTAAAAAGTCATTTAAAGTCTACAAAAGTTTATCATTTTTAAAAGTCAATATCCTTTTGAATACCTTTTAACTTTTATAGATTTTATAAAAGTTATAATTGAATATACCTAAATTTTTATACACTTTTTTTAAGTCTTTAAAATTTTTATTGAATACCTCTAATTTTTATAGATTTTTCTTTAGAGCATGTTTGACATTGTTGTTGAAAAAAATTTGATTTTGAGACAAAAATATAAAAGATTCTTTCTCATATCTGAATATAGCTTTTTTTAATATAAGTTTTATAACCAAAAAAATTACTATGGATAAAAGATTCAAAGATAAGTTTTTTTCAAAATCAAATTTTTTACTCATAAAACTTATATTAAAAAAAGTTATAATCAATTAGAAAATAAAATCTCTTGTTTTTATTTCAAAATTAGATTTTTTTAATAGCAATGTCAAACATGCTCTTAAAGTCTTTTTATTGAATACACCTGATTTTTTTTAGATTTTTTTAAAGTATTTGTTAGCATTATGTTAATTTGTATGGAGATGAGGTAACCCAAGAGGGAGGGGTAAATTGGATTGTAAATAAAAACATAAACAAACTTAGTAAGAATAACAAACATAAAATAACACAGAGTTTTTTAGTGGTTCGACAATGTGTCTACTCCACTCCTCAAACTTTCACTTAGGCCTTTTTGTTCTTTTTCTAGGCTCAAGAAAAATCTTCCCTTTTTCCAAACTAAGGAAGAACATTTCCTTTTCCAGACTCAATGACAACTTTACAATTACTCTCTTTTAACAATGAACAAGAGAGCCAACTCAACCCTTGATATTTTATAAGGTACAATATCAACCTTTTAACCACTAGTAATGATAGATCAAAGTAGTGTCAATGCCTCTCAAACTAGGCAACAATTATACTTTTAGTGAACAAGAAAACCTACGCTTAAAGAGTAATAAAAATATTTTCACTCTACCCAAATATAAAACAACACTAAAAAGGTTTGCACAATAGCGTGTTAGATGTTCTCTAGTTGTTTACAAAGGTTCTCTATAATTTCATCAATCTTCTTGAACTTTAGAAATGCTTATTATATAACCAAACTCTAAAACTAGTCGTTGGAGTAATTGATGTTCAGTCTAACAGTTTTCCAACAAAATTAGTTATTAGAGGTGACAGCACCGGCTGATCTTTAACAATACCTATTGAACTTGTAACAAATACTTCTAATGTCCGTCATTTATCCTTCTATGATTGTTGGCTTAAACTCAATGTCCATTAGACCAAGAACAATTTTTGTTGTTGATTTTCCAGAAAGCATGAACTTAGTCCTTTGTTTTTCAACAATTGCAAAAATGATTCAACGCCTATTAGAGATTTCACAATGCCCTTTGGAAACATTTCAACACCTGTTAAATGTTTGAGTATGCCTCGTTGAAGGGTTCAAAAGT
Source organism: Omphalea diandra (assembly GCA_949677035.1). Classification (NCBI taxonomy): domain Eukaryota; kingdom Viridiplantae; phylum Streptophyta; class Magnoliopsida; order Malpighiales; family Euphorbiaceae; genus Omphalea; species Omphalea diandra. Next base: position 1,889 of record CATIWR010625403.1, on the reverse strand, counting down.
TATAGCTCAATCTTGAGCATTTTTTCAATGCCCGTTGCGAAAGACCAATGCATGTTGCGAGGTCTAGCATAGCTTGAACTAAAACACTTCTCCAACACCTATTGCAAGGTCCAAAATTCTCTATCCATACACGTATTATGCATTGTTCAATGCTCATTGAATTGTTTTATGCTTGTTATGGAATTCTCAACACTCGTGGTGAGGTCTAGAGTGCATATCTCATGTCTAAACATTTGTTCAATGCTCATTGAAAGTTGTTCAATGACCATTGAATTCATTCTCCCCTTTATCATTCGTCAGATCTGTTCATAGCATACAAAAAATACTAAAATGCAAACATTAGAACTTTTCAACGTTTTGTCATTGTTTTGTTGTTATTCAAAACACATCATTCAAAGTAGAGAAGTGAGTCTAATGCTTTGGAGTCATATATTCTGTAAACATTCACCTCATTCACACAGAACGTTGCTATTGAAAAGAATTTGATTTTGAGACAAAAAATACAAGAGATTCTTTCTTATATATGATTATATTTGGATATAAATTTTATAACTAAAAAATTTACTATTATGAATAAAAGATTCAAAGATAAACTTTTTCAAAATTAAATTTTTTACTCATAAAACTTATATTCAAAAAAGTTATAATTAATTAGAAGAGAGAATCTCTTGTATTTTTTATTTCAAAATCAGTTTTTTTTCAATAGCAATACCAAACATGCTTTTAAAGTTTTTGAAAATTTTTATTAAATAAGTATTGACTTTTAAAGAGTATTTAAAAATCATTATTAAATACTTCATAACTTTTAAAGTCCATAAAAGTCTTTAATTCTCTTTATTCAATATAGCCCACTTCAAGTCTTGTGAGGCTCAAATAATTTACAAAAATTTTGAAGAGCAATGTTCATATAAAGTCTTGTGTAAGAGACTTACAATCATTGAGGGTAGACATTTAGTTCAGTTAAACAAAAACTTGAATCCTACTTAAAATTCAATTTGACTTGATTTATTTTTAAAAAATAATTGATTTAATTTAATTTGATTTTGAATATATAAAACTAAAAAATAAAATTAAAACAAATACATATTTTTTAAGTGAATAAAATAGAATTTATTTGGATAAATAATATATATGTAATTTATACTTAAATATAGTTGAAAATAATATATATCTATATATATATATATATATATATATATATATATATATATATATATATATATATATATATATATGTTAGTTATTTTATATTCATTTAAAATTTGACTATTAAATATATATTATTTTAATGTATATTAAGTATTTATTAAAATTCAAATGAGCAAGTTGCTCAAACAAGCAAGTGACCTACCAAAAGAATCTAATGCTACAGTTTTTTTTTTTTTTTTAAATTTCTTTTTGTCCGGATGAATAAACTAAACTAGTGAAAAAAATAAAAAAGGTTCTGTCTCACTTGAAGAGGATAAATGTAAAATTGGCAATTCTATGTATATCACTGTGAGGCCACTTGACTTCCTGATTCGTTGAAGATTGGTTGAACCTTAGTTATTTTCCTCTTGCGATGAACATCACAAGACAACCTGTGTAAATTGAAGGAAAAAAAAAGTACAGATGTGAGACGAAACAAAACAAAACCATAGTTATCACGAAATCTAAAAGATAAAGTTCATTATAATAATTATGCATGTCAATTGTAGACCTTTTTATTGTTACGATATGAACTATAAGATTGTAGTCCAAAAATATCGTAAAGTTATTTTAAAAATATTTATTATACAAAAAGAATTGAAATATGTAAGACGAAATAAGTAGCCTTGTATAGAAACTAAAATAAGCCCAAGTACACCAAATCAAACTATACGTTTTAAAGAAGGTTTGGTCTAAAGCTT
>CATIWR010625296.1:0-70809 GCA_949677035.1 Omphalea diandra | reverse complement strand
ACAGATATATAGATATATATATATATATATATATATATATATAGATATATATATATATATTTATATATTATGTCAAATTTTGTTTATGTGCATCGTATGCAACTATGGCCATGTTTTATGCAAATGGACCTAGTATTTGATAATATTATTCATGTGTGGTAGACTAACCTTGCTACACTCTCATAGAAATAACTTTAGATGTATTTATCCAAATGACTTGATTCTTTTTTTCAAATAAACTAGACACATAATGATACAACATAGTCAAATTTTACGTCAATATAAAACATAGAAAAAGTGGTGAACTTTTGAATTATGCCATATGTCAATGTCATCTCTAATTGAGTAGGTCTTACAATCATAGGTATATATAAAATTATACAAATCCAATTGCAAAAAGGATTTACCAACAAATACATATCACATATAGGAACATTTATCATGTTTTACACATTGTCAAATTTAGTCTATAAGATTACCAAAGTAAATGGTCAATCTCAAGGTGAGCAAGTTTTCAGCACATTCAGAATCAGTCACAATAAACAAGCAATATCTCATCAACCATGATATATTTAGCAAACAAATTTAATAGGTATGTAGAATGAACATAAATATACAAATTTAAAGTTTGGATGATCACCAAATTCCCATTCTATGGCCATCAAATTCTTGAAAAATAGAATTAATAGATGAAACAGGTTTCATCAGGTTCAGGGTCAATTATAATTAATTAGGTATATCTCTTTCCACACAACCAAATAACTTTATAGGTATTTAGAGGGGATATTAACCTACAAATTTCATATTTTTCACTTTGTCTAAATCAGCACATATGGTCATCATAATATATGAAAACAACCAGACTAAGGAGATTTCAGTTGGTTGTGAACCAACTATAATAGCTCTTCACACACACCAAATTAAGCAAAACTATTTTACATGCTTTTAGATCGGGCATAGAGCTATAACTTTTATGGTTTACACATTCCCTAATTCCTCTTCTAGGATTATGAAATTATAAGTGTAAAAATATGCTCTAATAATAAAACCAACACAATCAACTCTTATTTCTCTTAAGCCACAGCCTCCATCCATGAGCTTTATCTAAAATTACTCCATAATTATTTCTAATAATACATGTTCAACATGTAATGAAAGAGTAATTTCATGTCGAAAGAAGATAAATTAACTTATCTCTTTTTCCAAAATCAGAAAAACTTAGGGTTCCCTCCTAGGCAACTCACTCTTCTCCCTCTCATTCTTCTTATTCTTCTTTTTCTTCTTCTTCTTCCTTTCTTTCTTTTTTCCTTAGATGTCTTTCCCTCTTATAAAGAATTTTGTCTTCTTCTTCTTCTTCTTCTTTTTCTTCTTCTTCTTTTATGCAATGATTATGTTCATATGATAATACTAATGAATGAGGATAGGGTTGTTACATTTCTTTCCCTCTTATAAAGAATTTCGTCTTCAAAATTCAATACCTATAAACAAATGTTGATATTGTCATTTCATGTTCTCTTCAATTTCCAATGTATGGAGAAACTTGTTAGACATTTATAGATCATAAAAGTTTGGAGTATTTGATAAGCTAAAAAGAATTAAGCATGAGATAGAGGCAATGGTTAGAACTGCTAAAAGATTGTGATTGCATCATTATATGTCACCCAATAAAGGTAAATGTGGTTGTCGATGCTTTGACTAGAAAATCAAGAAGTAGGATAGCTCATTTATAGGCATTTTCACTATCTTATTTAATTCAATTATGAGCTATGAATGTGGAACTAAACATACAAAAGAATGGGGCATTGATTGCTACTTTTCAAATGAGACTAATGTTGCATGATCAAATTAAAGATGCATAGGGTAAGGATCTAAAGTTACATAGAATGATTGAAATGGTAAAATAGGGGAGATATGGTGATTTTGATATTTGAAATGATGCCTTGATGTTGGGTTCACATATTTGTATGCCTAATGTTAATAACTTTTAAAGAGAAATCCTAAAAGAAGCACATAATGCTTTGTATGCCATGCATCCAAAAATGATGAAATGTATAATACCCTACAATCTCATTTTTTGTGGCCCAAAATGAAAAAACATGTAACAACCTTAGTCTTAACATGTTTAACTTGTCAGCAAATTAAAACAAAGCATCAAGCACCAGCTAGAAAATTGAAATTATTGATGATTCCATTATGAAAATGGGAAAGAATAACCATGGACATTATATGTGGGTTACAAGAACTTTGAAGAAGAATGATGTTGTATGGGTGATCATTGATAGAATAAATCAGTTAGCTTGTTTTTTGCCTTTTCGATTTAGCCAAGAAATATGAAGATGAGATTGTCATATTACACAGCGTTTCAATATCCATTGTATCAGATAGAGATCCACGATTTACATCTCGATTTTAGATCAATTTGTAACTGGTTTAAGGTAACAAGTTGCATTTCAGTATTGTTTTTCATCCTTAGATGGATGGGCAATCAAAAAGGACAATTTAGACACTTGAAGACAAGCTTTGATCTTATGGTGATAGAGTTTATACTTCCAAGTTGTATCTAATTTCCATCCTTCTAATGGACTTTTGCAACTATGTCCCAAAGGTCCATGACATAACTGTCAAAATATATCTTCATTTTGTACTTCCAATGCATATAGTTGGATCCATCAAAGTATGGCTTGAGATAGGTATGGATTCCTTCTTATACCATTTGTCTTTACTCATACAATTAAGGATTTCTATGAGACCTTGCTCTGATACCACTTGTTGGCTCTTGAGCACCAAGAAAAGGGTTAAATTAGTGGGAAATTCAAAAATTGAAGGGAAGGTAATGAAGGATGATATAGAAGGGGTAGTAGAAGAGATGAAGACACAATATTTTATAGTGATTCAGATGTTAACTAACTCTATATCTACTCCCTAATTCTACATAACTAGGTATTCTACCAATACTAAATGGTGTTTCCAAGCTCACACTAAACTTGTACACTTTTTATTTTATGGCTCACACACAACCTTACAACTTATGTTTTAAGGCTCACACAAAAACCTCTCAAATGTTTCCTAAAGGCTCACACTTAACCTATAACAAGAGTTTTACAACCTGATGGTGTTTAATGCTTACACCCAATAGTATTAACTAACATACAAAAAATTGAAGTTGAGAAATAAAATTGTGAGAGTTGGCTATATTCAATGTTATTTTCTTGCATTCATGTATGTTTGGTGGAACATTTATAGGCAATAACCATCAAACAGATGTTACTAAGAAACTGTCTAAATCTCCCAAAGCATGCTTTGTAAATCTTGCATTAAATACCTATCAAACACATTTTACAGTCGTGAATGGTCATTCGCAGTTCTGATTTCTCTTCTCACACCAAATTTGTTGAAATAGTGATAGAAAACCCCATTTATATCTAACAATTAGTTCACGTGGCAAGCTATCATTGGTCTTCCAAGAAAAATAGCCATTGTGTTCTTTCAACCAAACAAAAGTTATGATTGTGAGTTTTTTTCCTCTTGGACGCGATTGGCACGATGAATTCGTCTATTTGATAAGTAAAAGTTGCTTCAATAGGTCATGGTCTCCAAGATTATTTTACCCTCACAAATTTTGATATGCTAATGGTTATCATAGACACTTGGTAAGCTCTGGTTGTGAACTTGGTACCCTTTAGGCAACTTTAAAAGTCGCGATCCCGATCATTGATGCGATGGTCATTGCGAATCCAACTGTGTCAACTTTATGGCTTTCTTAGCAAGATCACGATTATGATTTGCTCTCTCAATTCATCTAAACCAAAATCATCCATTCCTTTTGCAAGATAACGGTCATGAATCAAAGATTATTAGCCATGAAATAGGATGCCTTTCACAATGCTTCAGACATGGACTCCCATTCAACTTTCAATGCAAACTTATCTTAAAAACTACAAAATCAACACTTAAAATTGATGTTAGGACGTACCAATCTACATTATTAAGATCCAAAAAGAGTTTCAACTTAGGTTTGACCAACCTAGTCCAACATAAAGTGTTCAAAACAATGAATAAGGGTCTTTTAATGATAATTAGATGTCATATAAAAGCTTAACCTCAAGGTAACAAATAATATGGCCGAGTATGAAGCTTACGCACTTAGGTTGGAACTTCAGATGCTAGTAAGGTTAAGACCACTAAAGTGTTTTGAGATTCATTGTTGGTTATCTCTTAGGTGATAGATAAGTGGGAATTAAAGGAAGAATGATTAAGCCCATACCTAGAATATTTAAAGGGGATGGCACAAAATTTTTGAAGGATCATATTCCATTACCTACCTTAGGAAGAGAATGTGATGGTTAATACCTTAACAATTTTAGTCTCTCTTTGGGATGGACCAAAAGTGATGCCAATGAAGCCTCTTATCACACTCAGATCTACAATTCCATGTCATATCAACAAAAGGGTGGCACAACTGCTAGTGGAGAATTCCCATTGGTACTATGACGTACAAAAGTATCTAGAAAGTATTATGTACCCTAAGAGGGCTAAGAGAAGAGATAAAGAGAAAATTCAAAAATTGGCATTACAATTTATAGTCCACGATGTTGTGGTGTACAAAAGCATGCCTAATGGTATTCACTTGATATGTTTAGCAAAGGAAAAGGTGAGCAGAGTCATGGATGAAGTACATCCGAGAGTTTATGGTCTTCATATGAATTGGAAGGGATTAGTAAGCAAAATCCTAAAGCCAGGATGCTACTAGACCACTATGGAATAGGACTGTATTCAGATGGTTCGAAGTTGTCATAGATGCTAGGTTCATAGTAGTCTCAGTCATTTGCCACCAACTGAATTACAAAATCTAACTTCACCTTGGCCATTTGTGATCTAAGGCATTAATGTGATTGGGGAAATTAGACTAGCTTCTGTAAAGGGGCATAACTATATTATACTGGTAGTAGACTACTTTTTAAAATAGGTAAAAGTCGAAGCCTTTAGCAAGCTAGGGGCCAAGTCAATCCTTCAATTTATCGATAAGAATCTTATCTATCGATATAGTGTATCACATCATATTATTGTAGATAACAGAGTCATGTTCAAGCTAAAGTTAGGCAATCTTAAAGAAAAATAAGGTAGCTCACCATAAGTCATCACCATATAAGCCATAAGCCAAATGGAGTAATTAAGGCAACTAACAAAAATGTCAAAAGCATTCTTACAAAAATGGTCGAGACTTATAAGGACTGGTTAAAGAAGTTACCATTTGATTTGTAGGATTACCACACTACGACAAGGACATCGACAGGAATGATGTCATACTCTTTGGTATGTGGAATAGAAATGGTATTGGAATTAAACTAGAGGTGAGGTCTTTGTGAGTATTGGTTGAGTCCAAGGTCTCTGAATACCAATAGGTAAGAAACAAATTCAAATAGTTAGGCTTATTAGACGTGAAAGGGTTGAAGGCCCTTTATCAATTCCAATTGTATTAGGTTAGAATGGCCCGCACATTTAACCACAAAGTTAAACTAGGTACGACAAGGTTGGTGATATAGAGTTGAAGGTAGTCATACCATAAACTTAGGATCTTTGAGGAAAATTCAAATCGAATTGGGAAGGCCCTTATATGGTCAAACAAATCTACTCAGCATATGCAGTGAAAGTGGCAGATATGGACAAAAATACGTTCATTAATCCAGTGAACTTGGACAAGCTGAAGAGTTACTCGTGTATGGTGTGAGAAAAGTAAACTAGCCAACTAAGTCAAAAACTCGAAAGGGCAGCTTTGGTAAAAATTAGGGCATAAGGTCATAAAGCAAAATAAAATCAGAAGAAAAAGAAAAAAATAGCTCGTTAAGTCAAAAATTTGAAAGGGCAAGAGCATAAAAAAATGAATGATGAGTGAATTTTATATATATATATATATATATATATAGTGTGACTGACCACTAGGGGAACAGTAAAAGAACATTTGAGCTACAATAAAGAATGATAAAGGAAAAGAACAAGGGATTAGCAAACCAAAAACATTAAGCAAAGAGATTGGATGTTCTGGTGTGCCACCATTAATAGTAGTAGTCATGCATTCAATTAATATGTAATATGCAAAATGTAAATAACCCATGTGAAGCACAACATTAGAAGAAAACATGTTTACATAATTAAAGTAAATTTGGTTAAACATATCCTTGAACTAGAATCACATATATAAAAGGAGTCTTCTTTCATGATAGATCATTGTCTATTATGCTTTATTAAGATAAAGAGGATGTTTGCAACTTTAAAGGTCATACAACCATGCCATATGGTTTACATCATCTTCAGGTTATGGATCTCTGCTAGTATAAAAGTCACAAATATAGCTACTCGCTTAAGTAGCCTCAACCCCGTCTAAGAAGCTCTAGGACAAAGGGCCATAATAAAGGAGGAAGAAATTCCATCTCGAATTGAGAAGTGACAAACTAGAGTTACACTTGAGCAGGGTCATAAAAAGTGCTTGAGGCTAGGGCAAGAAGGGTGATACAATCCCCATTAGTCCTTAAATTAACATGTAATAGATTCCACCATGGGTAGCTCTAATGAATGTTTGTGACAGTGATGTGGGACATCTACTCAACCACTAGTAGTTGGCCTTGATAGACAGTGGTTCGAGTGGCATTGCAGGTAATAGAGCCTCGCATCCATAGTGGGGCAGCCAATAGTCCCTATCTCTCTCACAACCATTTATTAAAAAAATAAAAAAAAAGGGAAAGGAAAATAGCAAGTTCGTTAGGTTGAAAACCCAAAAGGACGACCTAAATAAAAATAAGCAGCCCACTAGATTGAAAACCCATAAGTGTAGTCCATGCAAAAATTAGGGCAATAAAAATAATAATAAGAGAAAAATGATGAGAACAAAAGGAAAAAGAAACTGCAACTATAATTCGTATTTGAAGTAACAATGAGCTCCTCATAAAAGAATCACTGATGCTAAGAGCTACTGTGTCCAAACCTACGATGGTCTCACTTAAGATTTTCAATATGGCAATCTTTTTTACTTAACCTCTCTAGAAGTGGTAGGATATACATATCAATCCTGTCATCCTCTCTCCATAATAAAAACTCACCCATTAGGATCGTTACCACAATATGAGTCTAAGCTGCCAGAGCATAGTCTTTAGAAGGGTAGACGGTGAGAAAAGAGCTATCAGAATCTTCTTCTCACCCAGCGTGTACCTGGGTACTTCCTCATACCATATATTAAATACGTCCAACATCTTTTAAACATGTGGGTAATCCAGTTATGGTATGGCAATTCAGTCAACAACTACAACACAATAGTTGAGAATCACACTGAGCTCTTCTAACACGAGGTAGATCTTGATATCCCCAAAATGAAAAGTATGGATAGTAGAATCCCATAAATTAAAAGTTGCTTAAAGGAAACTCATGTCTAGGTGAAAAAAAGAGAGATAACAAAGAGAAGTAAGATTTACCCAAGGTAAATTAGGCTAGATCCGGGAGGAGAGAGACCTTAGAAATGCTCTTGCCATGTTTTAGAGGTTAAAAATGGAGGTTTTGAAGAGAAGAATTATGTATGGGTATTTATAAAAGAGGATGAGGTTGCCTAGTATTTGATAGTTGTATACAGTAAAGTAAGTCTATACAACCCTCTTAGTTGGTCTGTACAAACCAACACTTATCTATACAGACCACTTACTGGGCTATGTAGACTACCTCATCATGAAAACTTTAGGGTAGCATCTTCTTTGTATTTTGGGCCTAGGAATCACTTGTTCCTACTTCAAAAATCCATACATATAAATAAGAAAAGGAGAAATGGATCAATATGCATTAAAAATATGAAATTATAGCCCATAACCAAATTTTACACTAAAACCCAAAAAATTCATAATCTAACAAAATAGAGGCAAGGTCACCTTAATGTATCCTAAAGGTTATGTCATCCTAATAATCAACCAAAGGGGGGACTTACAAATCACTTAAAATATCAACAACAACTATGCAAAAACATGAATAAAATCTCAAAAATGTATTGAAATGGAAAGAAGAAAAATCCTAAGAGCTAAGGAGTCTCAGAGGCTAAACTATCCCTACTTTCGAAAGAGGTCTCCTTAGTCTCTTCTGCCTCATCGTTAGTGACCAAATATCCACCCTCCTCAACCACTCAAATTAACGTCTCTGTCTCAGCCTCTGCTAGGCATTGGTCCTTATCCTAGTACTCATGAGTCAAACATTAGATCATCTCATACAAGATACACAAGGGTTAATATGGTTAGGAAATAAATCACACACGAAAGTATAGGCCATGAACATGCATACATGCATTCCTTTTTCATTTATTATATGTTTTTTGCTAACTAACTTACATAATTAGCATCTATTATGCCATGACCCTCTTCAAGGCACCGATGAAGTTGAATATGGTCTCAGCTTGGATTTAAAGAATCTATAAGAAAAAGGACAAACACTATTAGAGCCCTAAGTGTGATGAAATGCAATAAGAATAAAAATGAAGGATATTCACATAGGTAGTCTTGGTTGGCTCAAAGAAGCAAGCAGACATGGTAAGTTACAGTGACATCATCGAGCTTGTTAAAGATGTCATGCATAACTCCATCAGGTTGTCCGACATAAAGTCTAACTCATCCACTACCACAAGCTTCAACCCCTTTACAAGTGAATTTATGGACCTGCTTACAACCCTAATCAGTGGCAGTAGAAAGTGTGGGTGCAAGTGCAATAGATCTCCTCACCACTTATGTAGTGGTCCCCCAAGCTTTATGTTGAAGGGCAGTCTCCTCATCAGTCTCGTGCTGAGGAAATACCCTAATGGTTGCCTTTATTTGTGGGAAAGATCTAACTAGAGCCTTAATCATCAAAGTCTTGTAATAAACGTAGTCTAAGATGAACTGATCCCATGGCATGAAGTGCAGTGTTGCCTCAAGCTCCCTCTCTTTCAGATTCATCATCCATAAAATGCTCGTGGGTGGATGATGAGGAACAGGCCATGCATCTAAACCTTCATGCTGGCAAAGAACTCGCTCACCTAGGTGCCACTTGCGGAATGAGGGTCCTACCATCAATTGTTACCTATAGGAGATATCCTCTGCCTCAACCACCTCCAATGGCCATGCCTCCATGGGACCCCTCCAATCATAGCATACCTGTAATAAGAATAGACAATCATTGTACGTATAAAACCAAGAAAAATAAATGAATAACTATATTTAACATAAGTTTCTTTTTTACATGATAATTGTTTTTGATCAGTGGTAAGGGTTTTCATGCAAGCACACATGGTGACCATAGAAGTCTCTGCATAGGGCATGACACTCCTTCTGATGAAGCAATGGTAGCTCCTTTCCATATCCATCACAAGGTTATTCTCTACTAACAAGCCCATCCTGAAACCCTTGCTTGTCCGCAAGCATAATGTTTGTCCAAGATAATAATAAAAGATAAAAATATAGACATGGACAAATGTTAAGAGAAACTCACAATGAGCACCCAGCAGGCACTGCACATGTAACCCTCACCTCTAGAGCAACGATCCAAATATTGATACAAGTACACTAATGCTGCAAATCCATAATCAAATTAATGTAAGAGCCCTAAGTCCTCTAACACCGGCATAAGGCAAAGCTTGACTACATTAAAGCCATTCAAGAATAAGGCCTCTAATAAAGCATATAGTGAGAAGCAATGCATATGATGATCCATTGTCTCCTAAGCGCAGTCATTAGTAACTAGAGAATCACCAACCTATATGATACAGTGCATGATAGTCCGGATCCCCTTAACTGTGGAACACACCTAAGGAGCCAAAGAATGTAATCCCTTTACAGCACGAGCTCATGCATGCCTAATTCTATTAAAAGGGGGATGCCCAAGCAACAAACCCTAATCAAGTAAGCAAAGTCCTCAGGTGTGATTGACAATTCCCAAATCAAAAGCAAATGTAAAGTCTAGGTGATGTCCACCCATTATTCAGCTAGCATATCATCATTGCCAAGTCAATCCTCAAGGCCTCCATCAATAGCATTTAAAGAAGGGGGAGAAGCTTAGTCCCCTTTAAGCGAGCCACAACTCAGGGTTGGAGCTACTGAAACTATGTCCCAACGACATTTATCACACCATCTCCCTTCTAATAGGAGACAATGTCCCAAAAAAGGGAAAGAAGAAAAACCATGAACAAGCATCAAAAAATAAAATAATAAATAGTTTTACATGCATGTGAAGGGAAAAAAGTGAAAAGGGTAGAGAAATCATATCAACAACGCAAGGAAAGTATTTAATTACTTTTAAATAAATTGATTTCTTATGTTTTGTGATGTTCAGGTGACAATGAAGATTATAAAGAGTTTAGGAAGCAATAAGTAACTAGCTCTTCTCATAGAATACTACTTGTAAATTTCAAGGAGAAATTATAAAATAAATTTTTAAGTGAAATTTAGGTCTAATCATAGGCCAGCTTGACTTAGACCGAAATCAACTGAGAAAGATCCCTAATAAATAAATAAATAATTTATTTATTTATTCCAATGCGTAACGTAAATTCACAAAGTAATTCATAAACCTAAACCCATTATTTTCTTGCAAATTACAAGGATGAAACTTAAGTGCATGCAAATTAAAAAGGCAAATCAAGCCAATAGATAAGAAAAAAAGTTAGTAGAAAATAAAAACTGAGTGTCCTAAAAGCTATTCTAAATATTCTAAAGGCTAACCTAGTATTCATAGGCAAAAAGGAAATTTTGGGACAGTGATTAAAATCTACAGTATTAAGGAAAGCCAAAAAACAATAGCAAGAAAAAAAGGAGAAGGAACATCAACCACTCTCGAGGTGGCTCCTATAAGATGGCGGTATAGATTATATATCATCGATATGTTGCTTTACTGGGGAAAGCCAAACATAATCATCTTAACGGTCACGCTCACTAGTAGGCTCACCCTTTCAAAGCCTCACTGAGATCGCATTTGCTCTAAAGCATCATGTGTCACAGTATCCTTATCAAAAAAACTCCTCATGTATGTCAAACATATCATTGTCGCAGTATTCGACCATGTTACAATCCTCTAAAAACAAATAAAATCTAAAGAGCTAAGTCCAAAAAACTTTGAATGAGAGAAAGAAAAGAGAGAAAAAGTGAAAATGTAAATGAATAGGTCACTATCAAAGGGGTTTTACAGTGTGATTGGTCTGTAAAGCCCAAGTTAAGTTGCACAGACCAAGCTCTGTATTTTCAAAAATCCATCCATCAAGTGGTATGCATAAATCGCAGGAAGCTAGAAAGCTCGAATTGGGCCCTTCAAGCCCTATCTTCTTCTTGACTTCCTTAAGCTTAATGTTTTAAACTACCCTTAAGCCCAATTTCTCAAAAATGGCCCCTCAAGCCCAATTCCTCAAATTACTCCATCAAGCCCAATTTTCAAAAAGAGCCCCACTAAGACCTAAAAGGCTAGTACAACCAACCAATTTTTCAAATAAATTGACCAAGATATGCTTGTTCGTATCAAAACCCCAAAGGATTATATTGGCCTTCCAAGTAGTCAACCAAATTACCAAACTATCCTCAAACGGCCCTATGGTTCAAATCACTGAGTAAAGTACCAAAATACCTCGCTTCTTTCAAAACCTCAAAAGGACAATATTGACCTTTCAAGTTGTCAATCAAATTACCAAAATACCTTCTAACTATAAACTTGATTTCCCTGGAGCCTTAGGAAGATATCCAAGAAAATATTCACTATCCTATAGATGTCTAAACCTCTAAAGGCCCTCCTTTTATAACATCTGAGGCTATGAGCATTGCTTTAAGACAAAAATGAATCCCTCAAAACAACTAAAAGGACTTTAAGGATACCAAGTCATCTTTAACATACTAGAAGGGCATAAATGGTATAAGATCAATCTTAGAGGGGCATCCTTAAGCCATAACCACTAGCTAAAAGAGCTAAACACTTGCAAAAGATTTAAAAAAAATTAATAACTATGAGAAGGCAATTGTAAGTTGCTAGATACAGTAACACTTGGTACATATTAGAAAACTCTTAAAAATTCCTCAATACCTGTTACAAATCTACTAAAAATACAACATTGGTACCTACTAGAAAGCTATCAGAAAGTCTTCAATACCTATTAAAGAGCTATTGAAAGATACAATAATACCTAGTACCTAGTAGAAAGCTACTAGAAATTCTTTAATACCAATTAAAGAGCTACAAAAAATACAGCACCACCTGGTACTTGCTAGAAAGCTGCCATAACAAGCTTTAGTACCTGCTCTATGAGCTGTTAAAGAATTATATCATTTGGTATTCTTCTAATGCTTACATTTCTTACATTGCTTTGGTGAGACTTGTTCAAAAGTCATTTCTCAAATTTATTTTTAAAACCCAATAAAGTAGGGGGCAAATTGTAAGCACCATATTTTAGACCTCAGGATGTAAGCCCGACGATGAAAATCACTAAAATTATTTCCTATAATGCAAAAGGAATTGCCAGAATGTGAGAAAACTTTAAGAAGCCATAAACTATACCTAAAACCAAGCCTAAGGCTTCCAACCCTACTTAGTGGGGATGTACATCCCACTAAATTGGGATGTAGAACTCACCTCAGTGATGTATAGCCAAGGATAAACCCTAAACCCTATAAGTTTTTATAATTGTCCCCCCTTAAATCCCAATGATGTAAAACCCTAAAAATTGGATGCATAACCTAACCTTGACTATACATCCCATGTGCAAACCCTAATTTTAGGAGATCCATCTCCTTCTCTATGATTGGATACAAACATGGTACAACTAGAACCAACTTTGGCTCGGGTGCACCTTTTTTTTTTTTTTATAAATACTCCCCATTTAAAAATGAAGGGAGGCTTGGATAACCTTATTGTTACTCTGCCAAAATCTCTCTACAAACACCACTTAACATAGAAACATCAAAACCCTAGGTCATTCCATCCATTCCCAAGGTCATACAAGGCCTAATCTCTACATTTTTATGCATTCCTTAAGCATTTTAGAGGATATTGATCATATAGTGAGCCTATGAAGGCATGAAACTAGTAAAAAGGCATCCAAAATCCCATATTCCCCTATCTTCTTCTCCCTCTTTTCTTTTTCTTTTATTTTTAAAACCTAAAAGATGAAGGTTGTACAGCCCTAAAGTAGTTGTACAACCCAACTTCGTAAGTACAGTTTGCAAAAAAAAGAAACCTCTTTTCTCACTTAGATTTCTCAATTTCAAAGAAACTTTTTATGGTTCCATTCGCAAAATAGGTTGAGGCTAAATGGCTTAGGACCCCTATTCATTTCAAAAATGAAATTTTGAATAATTTTTAATTGATTTTGAAGGTTCATTTTGTGTTCTATGCTTTTTAACATTTTAGTTGGTAGATGTCTTAAGTTTCTATTTAGACCATATTTGACAATGACCAAGTGAGGAACTAAAGTTTCTTAGGACCTTAAGAGTCTTATCATGGTTATGACTTATGCCAAGATCATTATTGTATTGCTTTGGCTTTTCATTTCCCATCCTTTTGAGTTGCATTCTAACCCTTATGATGGTTCATTGTGTATATAGATGTTGTCATTCCCTTTGTGAGCTATAAAGGGAGACAATTCACTAATCCTGACCCTTTTTCGTAATAATTTTGCCTTATGCCACTCAAATCTTCCATGTCCTTTGCATCATATGTTTATGATTCTTTACCTTGCATGATTAATGTGTTTGTGTCTTAGTGTTATATTGCTTCTCATGTGATGTTGAGGTGCGTTCATTAAGGACTTAAAAACATGCCTAGGCACCTATGTATAGGAGTCATGGTAATGTGAATTATACTTATTTGTTTTGCTTTTTTTTGTTCATTTTTACTAATGTTTCTTTTATTTACTAACTTGCATATTATTATGGTGTAATTGTTTTGGTTGATCTAGACAATAAATTTGGTCTTGATAATCATCCTATGAGGTTATGGATGACCATTTAAAGTGGATGTATGAAAATGCATGATAATCCCTATGCCCTATCACATGCCCTCATTCCCTTTGATGCGATTATGCATGATGTGGATGTATGGAAATACATGATAATCCCTATACATGTCATAAGCCCTTTATTCCCTTTGAGATGATTATGCATGATGTAGATGTATCGAAATGCATGGTAATCCCTATGCCATGTCATATATGCCTCCATTCCATTTGAATGAATGAGATGACTTGGTTAATTTGATTATGTTAGAGGCATGTTTAAGATCATTAAGTTAGACAAATTAATGACTTGGTTAAAATGTTAAAAGTGAACCAAAGATGCCTAAAGGCTAAATCTTGATATCCAGGTGATTTGGGGGTACCTAACCTCTTCCTTAAGTTATACCTAATTTTCGAACCCATTCTCTGATGAGGTTAAGATGAAACGGGCCTTCTAATTAACTTAGCTTAGGTTCAAATTTTGACTTACCCAAATTCTTATCTTGACCAAAGTTGGATGGTAGCTCCATAATTTCTAAGGATGATACCAAAGTATTTTCTCACCTTAGTCCTCCGACGACTATAAATTAGACTTAAGGTTTAAACTTGCACAAGGCTTAAAGGATTTCCTGTTGGTCTAAACACATGCCATTTCTTAGGGTCATTACCAATGTAAAGACCCTTATCCTCTCAATCCCTTATTGGTCGATAAAAGGATGGAGTCATAAGCAAGATTCCACTCATTCGAATGCAACCTCAAAAATCAATGCACTCATACATAACAAAAGGAGAGCTATGAGAAAACCTAAGAGGGGCATGAGATTAGAGTGGAAAAAGGAGAACAAATAAGGGATACCCAAAAGAAAAGAGAGGGGCATGCAAAAGATAAGAATATGAAAAATAGTTTTTATCCCAAAGAGAGAGATGTGAGGAAAGTCTTATTAGCCAAAACACTTATGTCTATGCTTTTATATAAAGATGTATGTTTGGCTTATTTTTCTTTTGATAATGATCTAACCAATTTTCTTCCTAGTTGTTTTGTTTCTTTGTTGCATGAATTTGTAGATTTATTTCTTGAAAAGGTGCCTAAAGGATTACAACCATTAAAAAGTAATGAACAATAAATTGACTTTATTTTAAGCTCTCAAATACCAAATAGACCAGCCTATAAAAGCAGTCATAAGGAGAGAAAGGAGCTTCAAAGGCAAGTTAAAAAGCTTATGGAGAAAGGGTTGATAAGGAAAAGTATGAGTCCATGAAGTGACAAAGTCAGGATTTAGAATTAAGAGGGGCAAAATATAATGACCTTATATATAAAAAATGAAATTAGGAACCACAAATTTAAGACAAATAAACTAGCTAAATAATTAAATACTTCAAAAACAATAACATCAATAAACAACCTTTAATTAAAAAAATATAATTGCTCTATGTGATTCTTCATGCATTGATAGTGACATATAATATCTTCATTATCAATAGCATTAAATGCATCTTTCCTAATATATGTGATCAAACAATCTAACATCCATTAATCTCTCATCTTGTTACATAACAGATTCTTCACAAATTCCATAGCAAAAAATGCTTTATCAATTATAGCAGTTGCTACAGGTAAAAGAAGAGCTAGACTTATCAGTTTATAAACTAATGGATATAAATATATCCTTTCTTGATTCCACCATTTTTTCAACAATATCACCAATTCCTGTCATATTCAAAAACTCACAACTAGGCTTCATATCCATGATGTATGTTTCTAATTGATTTCCAATAGCAATGAGTTTGATATCAGAAAAATCATTAGGATGAAATTGAGCAACATAAAGCAAATTATCTTCGTTATAAGCAATAAATGAATTGGTTGGACTCAAACATGAAAAACATAAAAGCAACTTTGTATTCACTTTATTAAACTTATTATTAAGCTCTTAAATTTACAAATCTATTACTAAATAAAATAATTGAACCTTGTAATGATGCATATTTGTCACTTTCTCAATGTTGCATCTAGACCATCCCCGAGCAATATGTACATCATCCATATCAAGAACTAGTATATTATGCTCATTACAAAATAAAGACACTTCATCTAAAAAAGAATTCCATCCATTATCTCGTATCAGTTACAACTATTGCTTAGATATCTTAACCAAGGCCATAGCATTCACAATATCTTGACCTTTTCTTTATAATCCTTATGATAATTCATAAGTAATTCCTAATATTTGTTTTATCAAATGGAGGCAAAATGCAATATAAAATTATTGCAATGAATTCAATAAAGAACAGGCTTTAGCTTTTTATTCAAACTTTACATTTTCCATCATAAATTCAAGAATATCAACAATAGAAGAAAACATCTTAATCAAACTAATTAAAATATTATAATGTAAACCCTATCATGTCTCTCCTACCCTTTTAAGAGTAAACTCTTGATTTTTGCCTTACCCACTTTTAATAAACTTTAAAACTTCAATAGCATGAGACTCTAAAAGCATATCATGGCACTTATAAAAGCCTCCAACAACATTTATAACACTTGAAACTAAACTAAAGAGTAAGGCAATAGATATGTGATTTTTTTGCAATAGTTACAAGTGTTAATTGAAGTTGATGTGCAAAGTATTGAACATAAAAAGCACTTTCATTCTCCTTTAAAATTAAAGCTTTACGACCATTAAACTCACCTTGCATATTATTTATGCAATCATAGCCTTGACCATGTAAATGTGATATGCTTATGTTGTGTTTGACAAATATTGTATCAATTGTTGACTTTAATGATAAAGCACTAATGTCTCTAACATGCACAATGTCTAAAAGACATTTATTTACTTTGCGTTCCTTATTCACATAGCATATAACAATTGTCATTTGTTTTATTATTGATACATGATGTGCTTCATCCACCAAAATAAAAAATAAAGAATTCACAAGGTCTTGAATAATGCTAGTAATGGTTTGAATTGCATTAGATTTATAACATCTTTTTGAATATTTGAAGATGTCAATTTAAGATTTCCAGGACACTTATCCATTACAACTCTTCTAATATCCTCATTATGATCACAATGAAGCTTTAAAGTAGCCTTAAAATTTCTAAGATTAGCTAAATCATCTGATTCATCATGACCAGGAAAAGTTGAACCTTGTCTTAAAAGATATCAAACACAATCAATTGAAGCATTTAAATAAGCTCAATAGTCACTTTGAGCTTGTTTAGATTGTTTATTGATAATTGTTTAATGATGTTATTATTCATTCATCAAAGCATGACAATTGTTGGTAGTCGTATTATATGTATTATTAGGAGCTCCAACATGCATTTATAACTTCTTCTTGTTCTTCCAATTACTAAAGCCTTTCATAACAAAGGCATCACCACTACCCTTACGCTCTTTACTATCTGATTTGAAAGGGTAATAACACAAGCACTACGTTGCTTCCTTTACCACACTATTCTTTAGCCATATAGGGTATTCATCAAACCAAGATAGATTAAATCTTCTTAATACATTACCTTGTAGAGTCTATTTAAAGTTATGTTGATGAGGTTGATAAGGTCCTCTTTGCAAATATGTGCTTTGAACTTCATTTCCTATGTTAGGATGATAATCCATAATTAGTTTTTGCAGTGCAAGTTTGATGGATGATTTGTTATATCAATCTCATGAGAACTTTTCTTTGAGTTGTGACACTATTGATCATGGCTTCCATGTACTTGAACAAGTGGCATTGATTCAGACATAGTTTTCCTCTTAAAGTACCTTTCCATGACTAAAAGAAAAAAGAAACAAAAAAATCAATAATACTTATCAAATATAAAGTATGGTGTAGAGAGTAACTAAAAAAAGCTTGTAATATCTTATTCAGTAAACCTTTATGGTTGATGGGTTGAAATTTGTAAATTAGTTCGATATATGCTTAAAAATCGATCTAATAATTATTAGTGTGTTGTGTTGTATAGTTTAGGTTTTGAAAATGGAGATAATACTTATTGATTGTGAAAATAAAATTAAAAAATTAAAAAAAAAACTAAAGAGATGCTAATTCAACTATATGTGTGTTAAGATGTTCATGTATACTTTTGTCATCAATTTTTTAAAATTCATAAACATTTTAATGTTTTTACTAAAAAAAATTCTAATAAAACCCAATCATAGCAATTATCTAAAAGTTTCTTTGCATTTGATTGATTTTGAAAATTTTAAATTGATATAACAAATATTATTCTTCTCATGATAATAAAATATACAAATATTAGCACCAAAAGAATATAGATCAAGAAAACAAAAAAGAAAAATAAATGAAAGACAAATCACTTACCTTTGATTGCAATATAAAAAAAAAAAAATTTGTATGTAGAATTTGTTTGTTGAAGAACTAAATCTCAAGATGGAGTGGAGCTGAATTTGGCAAAAGAGAAAAGTAAGGAGAAAGTTGATGGCCCTTTTCTCTTCTTTTCTTTTAGCCATGCAACACCTTAACTTACCCTATAAGGAAGGGTCTTCTTTTTCTATTTCCAAAGAATTTCTTTTTCTTAATCTTTATTTAATTATTGTCTAATAATTTCTTTTCTTTTTACCATAAATATGTAAGTTTTAAATCTTAAGTAAATGACAAAAAAGTGACATAATTTGATAATAAGGTGGACAAACCTCAAAAAATAAAAGGGACAATAAAGACTATTCACATTTAATAATACAATCTATATCTACTATTTTTTACAAAAAAAGGGAAGGAGTCGGGGGGGAGTGGGGGGATGGGTGGGGAGGGGGGTAACTAGTCCCCCTTCTCTAGTATATTGCATCACCACTGAGTCCATATGTCGCTCTAGTTTTGCTTATGCTTAAAAGGGATGGTTCTCAGTATGTGTGTAGATTGTAAGGCAATTAACAAAATAATTGTAAGGCAATTAACAAAATAACTATCAAATATAGGCATCAAATTCCTAGGTTATATGTCATGTTAGATAAGTTGCATGGTGCATGCATGTTTTCTACAATTGATTTAAAAAATGGTTATCATCAAATTAGAATGTGAGTAGGGGATGAATGGAATACTACTTTTAAAATTAAATATGAATTATATGAATGGTAAGTTATGCCTTTTAGGCTAACTAATGCCCTTAGCACTTTCATGATATTAATGAACCATATATTATATAACATCCCTATCCTCATTCATTAGCATTTTCATAGTACATGTTCATTGTATAAATGATTTACAATCCCATATAAACATATGCATTGGATAAAAGATCATTTATATGTGAATTTGATAAGCATCACGGTGACACTTGTACCATTGCATTAAGGGCACTTGAACAAAGATGTGATGTTGGCATAGTTGAATGGAAAATTATCACATGTTATGTGTATGTTATAATATTATAAATGATGGTGTTTTAGAGCCTATTTAAAAGTATAAGGAGCATGTGGGGATTAGTAGATGGATGGTGGTGATGAAGGAATGTAAAAGAGTGAGTAAAAGAGGAAAAGTGAACTTTCAACCAATGGTAGTAAGCCACCATGATTTTGTCTTATTAGAATAGGTCTATAAATTGAACATTTCATCCTTTATGAGCATATTAGAGAGGAAAAATGTAAGGTGCAGCAAAATAAATAGAGAGCTAAGGAAGAAAGAAAGGTGGGAGAAGAAGAAGAAGAAAAACTAAGCTCATTAGGAGAAAACCCTAAGCTTTTCTAGTTTTAGAAAAAGTGAAAAGTTAATTTATCTTCTTCCCAAATGAAATTTCTCTTTCATAACATGTTAAACATGAATGATTATTAAGAATTATGGAGTAATTTAAGGTAGAGCTCATGTATGGAGGTAG
This sequence comes from Omphalea diandra, assembly GCA_949677035.1. Taxonomy (NCBI): domain Eukaryota; kingdom Viridiplantae; phylum Streptophyta; class Magnoliopsida; order Malpighiales; family Euphorbiaceae; genus Omphalea; species Omphalea diandra. Next base: position 51,004 of record CATIWR010625296.1, on the reverse strand, counting down.
AAGCTTAAGATAAATAAGAACTGATTATGTTGGTTTTATCATTAGAACAGCTTGTTGCACCCATGATTTCATAACCCTAAAAGAGTAATTAGAGAAAGTATGAAACATAAAACTTGTAGGTTTATGCCTCATCTAAATGAATGTGAAGCAATTTTGCTTAATATGGTATGTGTAAAGAGCTATGACTCTTTGATTATGACTAGTTGATAACCTGCTAAACTCTCCTTAGTCTGGCTATTTTCATATATTTTGAAGACCTTAAGTTTTGATTTATCTAAAGTGTAAGACATCAAAGTTGTAGATTTGTATCCTTACTACATTTCTATAAAAAATTTTTGCTTATTTTGTTGTGTGAAAAGAGATATGGCTCAATAATTGTGATTGACCCTAAACTCGATGAAGCCTAATCAGTCTTTTAGCTCTCTCTCTTTCTTCTACTATATCTCATATCTAAGCTTTGTATTCTGATTCTGAAGGGTCAAAAATTCCACTTGTAAACCTATTATAAGAAGACAAAATCATAGTGTTGCATTCCTATTGGTTGGAAGTTCATTTTCCTCTTTTAGTCCCTCTTATTCACTCCTTAAGTACCTTTATCTGTCTCCTAATTCCTAGATGCTCCTTACACTTTAAAATAAGCTCTATAACACCATTATTCATGATGTTATAATTTGCACACAATATAAGATAATTTTCCATGCAACTATATAAACATTACATATATGTTCAAGTTTCTCAAATGCAATTGTGCATGTGTCATTATCGTGCTTATCCAATTCACGTGTCTAAATAATCATTTGTCCAACGCATATGTTCATGTGGGATTTCAAATCATTTATGCAATGAATATGTTCATGTGATAATGCCAATGAATATGGATGGGGATGTTACATTAAATGCTTGTTTTCCACTTCTCACATGGTGATGTCTCCTTCAATAAGAGAGGCAGAGTGATTGGCCCAACTAGGGCTTGGTTCAGGGTGTTACATCCTTGCATCCTCACTCACCTAGAGGAGATTGGTCTCATGTTGTTCCTTAGGACATTGCCACATAGGGCCCTACTGGGCGACTGGACCATGACGCAGCTGCTGGCTGAGAGATGGATGGATATCATTCATACCTTTTAATCATCATAGATAAGGGAGGTGTTGATCATTTTAGGAGACTTTACACATCTAATCTAGATTCACTTCTCTAAGATTCCCCTCTTCACTAACTCTTGTATGCACCACCTAGTGCTTCAATGATATTATTTCTATGTTAAACCAAGCTTGGGAAAATGGTGAACCTTACTTGTGTTTGATGATTACAAACATAACTAAAAGCTAACCTTTGTCCAAGTTATTTATATAAAATCTTATAGATACATCAATTTATTGAACAAAGAAGTTTGGAGAAAGAGTTATGGTGTAAACTCTAAGTATTCAAATCCAACAGTTATTGCCATATTTCAACAGGCATTGGAGGATCTTAACAGGAGTTAAAATGACACCCAACTATGTATAAAGTCTTATGGACGTCTTAACTAGCATTTTTCTCAAGTACAATAGGCATTGGATGACTCAATCATTTGAGCTGTGCAAGTCTCTTCATACAAGCATAGTTTCCAATGTCTCAACAAGGCGTTGCATTTTCACAACAAGCGTTAGACCATGAGACTTTATTTGAGCAAAATTCTTAAGATCTCGACATGAGCGTTGGATTCTACCAATGAGCATTGTTGAAGTTTCCAATACAAAGTTAAAATCTTTGGACCATCCAATGAGACATTTTCAAATATGCAACAGGCATTGAGATCATTTTCAATGGGCATTGGAAGTTCACCAACAACCATTGAAGTATTATTGAAAATCTAGAAAAATAAAGCATCAAGTTCACATCTTTTTGGAAATTTTACAATGGGTATTATTTATATCTCAACATTAGTTGAAGTTGAATTCCAACAGGCATTAAAAATTATGAACGGTCATTAAAGAGTTATTGAATAAACAATTAAAAAAGTCAGAAGAGGAGCGTCTAGGTAAATCTCTCTTTAACAGTTAGTTGTAATAGGTGTTTTGAAAGTATGAATGACTGTTGAAGTTGTATTCTATTTAAAAATCACTCAATTGATGACTGAATAATAGGTGTGGATAATTTCCAACAGGCATTAAGTGTCTACTTTAGTGATATGAAGTGACATCCTTCTTTCTAATGACTAGTTCCAACAAACGCATGCAATGTCCAAAAGGGCAAGGAGATACAATAAGAAAGGTAGCAAGAGTCAACTCATTTATTATGGAAGCCATGAGCGAGGGCACATAAAGTTAAATTGTCCAGAGTTGAAAAAGAGTAAATTTCCTACCAAGAAACACACCTCCATAAAAGAAAATGAAGTGTATAAAGCTGTTTGGGATGATACCAGTGACTCTGGACCTGATGAGGAGGAAACTATAAGGGAGGTTTTGTCTAACGGTAACTAGGGAGAAATCAAATGAGTCCTTAAGTGAGCACTCTTTTAACGATGATACTAACAATGATGGTGACTATGAGGTAAATCCCCTTGATTCTTACTTTATAGATGAATTATATTATATTATCACCAAGCCCACCTTGAAAGCAGAGACTCTTAAGTGTAACACCTCCTTTCTTAATAAAGAGAACAAATCTTTAAAAGATTATGCTAAGAGTCAATAGATTTTATTTAAGGAAGGTGAGTCTCTCGTTATTGAGAATTTTAAGCTTAAGGATAGCTTTAGCAAATTCACTAAAGGAAAGGAGAATTTAGACTGCATCCATGCGATTCAAAAGAGCCCATCCATGAAGAATGGATTAAGATATAATGCCTCTATTTCTACTACTCCTTTTACTTGCAAAATAGTTTTTGTTCAGGCTAAGGAAGTTAGTATACCTAACCCCATTAGAATGCCAAAAGTTCTCAAGAAGGGAAATTCTAAGATAAATGGCACAAAGTCAAAATATATTCACACATAATTGAGACATGCTCGTCATACAACAAATTATGCCTATATGTATCATTCATACAAGCTTAAAAGGTAAAGTGTCTAAAGGCATAAAAATTGGCATTACCATAGATATAGATACACACCACACAGAAGAATTCTTTATATGAGAAACACTCTTAGAAATATGGCTCAAAGGAATTTTAAGTCTCACAAATACTGTACATGCTCTAACTATTAATAAGACCATAGCTCACTTTGACGACAATTGTTTTTACTATGGCATATATGACCACATTGCCTATCACTACCATTCTAGAAGGCATGATGAGCAAATGGCAATAACTAACCCCCCCCCCCCCCCCCCTCTCTAGGACCCAAGAAGATTTGAAAACCTAAGACTTGATTCTCCTTGTTTTGTAGATGTGCTTGAAATTCCAAGTTGGAGAGTAAGAGTGGTATCTTGATAGTTGAAGTTCAAAACACATGACAAGAGAATGGAAATTCTTCATACAATTAGAGAAGACTAAAGGATTTTAAAAAAAAAAATCTTTTGGAGACAATGGAAAAGCCAAAATCATTAGCATAGGTAAAGTTGGTAAGTCAGCTATGTGATAAAGCCCTCAAAGTTATGTTTCGACCACAAGCATTGTATGTGTCCAGGATGAGTGACAACAAAATTTTGTTCATTGTAGGATAATTCATAATATTTATGTCATTTATTTAAGTTCTCTTATTAACCATAATGCAAAGTGTCTTGTCTCCATAGTGGATGAAGGTAAAACTCAGCATAAGAGGCTAGGACATGCTAGCATGAAATCTTCAATAAGCTAAAAAGAAAAAACTTGGTTGAAGGTCTACCCGAAATCAAGTTTGCAAAGAAAGGTAGTTTATAAAGCATGTCAAAAAGGAAAATGAGTAAAATCTTCATTCAAAGCCAAGAATAAGTAGGTTATTCTAGACCTTTGCAATTACTTCACATGGATCTATTTGAACCCACTAGTGTATCTAGCTTAGGAGGCATGCATAATGCATTTGGCATAGTAGATTATTACTCTAAATATACTTGAGTATTACTCCTCCCTCATAAGGACTCTTATTTTGATGTTTTTAAGACCATTGCCAAGAGAATTCACAACTAAAAAGATTTGAAAACCTCCTCTATTAGAAGTGATATTAGAGGAGAGTTTGCGAATGCTAAGTTTCATAGCTTCTGTGATGAGTATCGTATCTCACACAACTTCTTAACTCCTAGAACACCACAATAGAATGGTTGTAATATCTATATCCTCATTCATTGGTATTCTCACATGAACATATTCATTGCATAAATGATTTAAAAACATTTAAATTGGATAAATGATCATTCAAATATGTGAATTGGATAAGCATTACGATGACACTTACACCATTGCATTTGGTACACTTTAATATATATGTAATGTTTGTATAGTTGTATGGAAAATTATCTTATGTTGTATGTATGTTATAGCATCATAAATAATGGTGTTTAAAGCTTATTTAAAAGTATAAGGAGCATATGGGGATTAGGAGATGGATAGAGATGATGAAGGAGTGAAAAAGAAGGATTAAAAGAGGAATTTTGAACTCTAACCAATGGTAGTGAGACACCGTGATTTTGTCCTACAAGGGTAGGTATACAAATTCAATTTTTCATATTTTAGGATCAGATTAGAGAGGCAAAATGTGAGGGAGTGTAGAAAAGGAAAAAAGCTAAGAAAGAAAGGAAGAAAGAAGAAGAAAAAGAAAAGGAGGAAGAAAAGTGAGCTAGTTAGGAAGGAATCCTAAGCTTTTCTAGTTTTGGGAAAAGAGGCAAGTTAATTTATCTTCTACCCATATGAAATTAATCCCTCATGACATGTTAATCATCCATGTTTAGTAAGAATTATAGAGTATTTGAGATAGAGCTCATGTATGGAATTTGAAATTCAAGAGAAATAAGAGTTGATTGTGTTGGTTTTATTGTTAGAGCATATTTTTGAACCCGCGATTTCATTACCCTAGAAGAGAAATTAGGGAAAGTGTAAACCATGAAAGTTGTAGCTTTATGTCCCATATAAATTCATGTAATGCAATTTTCCTTAATTTGGTGTGTGTAAAGAATTATGGCTCCTTTATTAGGCCAGGTTTACAACCAACAAAAATCTCAGTCTTTTTGTTATCATATATTTTGATAACTTTGTGTGCTAATTTAGACAAAGTTAAAGATATGAAATATTTAGGGTTATATCTGCTATAAATACCTGTAAAGCAATTTTGCTTGATTTGTTGTGTGGAAAGAGATATACCTCTTTAATTATGACCGACCTAAACCTAATGAAACTTGTTTCATCTCTTAGTTCTATTCCTCTAGAATTTGATCGCCAAAGAATGGAAATTTGGTGATGTGCCAAACTTGAAAGTTTTATAATTTTTCTAATCTATATGCCTATAAAATATGTTTGCCAAATATTTCACGTTTGATGGGATATTGCTCCTTTATTGTGACTGATTCTCAATATGTTGAAAACTTGTTCACCTTGAGATTAGTCATTTGTTTTGGTGACTTTATTGATATAATTAACAATGATTAAAACATGAAAAATGCCCTTTATGTGTTTTTTAACTTTTGGTAAATCATTTTTGTAATTGGATTTGTACAATTTGAGATACACCCAAGATTGTGAGACCTACTTAGACTGAGATGACATTAAAATAGGGCAAAATTCAAAAATTCACCACATTTTTTATTTATCTTATATTGATCTAAAATTTTACTATGTTGTATTACTATGTGTCTAGTTTATTTGAAAATAAATAATTAAGTCATTTGGATAAGTATAGTAAGAGTTATTACAACTATATTGTACTAAGGTCAGACTACCATACAAGAAAAAATATGCATAAACACTACGTCACTTGCATGGAACATGCCCATAGTTGCATACCAAGCATTCATAGTCATTTCGACATACTTATAACCATATATGTATTCAATGTTAGGATCTCAACACTTTGAGGAAGCTCAAAAAAGAGGACCAAACCTGACATAAATGTTGATCGCATCAAAAAGTGAGTAAAAGCCATAATTGGATTCCTATGTGCATGTGTGATGATTTTATGATATGGATATGCTTGATTACATGTATATGTGATTGAATTATGACATTTTATTTGTGAATACAATTCAAGTGAGAATTATATGCTCTTAATGATTACTTGGTGTACCATTGTGAATGAACACTTATATATGGAACTAAAGGATATTGTGACTAGCTTGTCAAACACTAGCAAATCACTTGGAAAAGGGACCAATAAGTCCTATTGGCACATGTTATTGACAAAATGATTCACTTGTTATACACTGACAAACAAAAGCAAATTTCACTTGAATCATATGAATTCCAGGGAGCAATATTTGCCTTACAGGGTCACAACAAAAATCAATCTATTGCATTTGCACTTGCATAGTCAATTCTTATACTTGTAATGTATCCTAATGATATTTAATTATTGGTTGTGCCATAAGAATCCAATTATTATTTTTATTCATTGAGTTGCGACTTACCAAATTGCAATTATATTTTTTAGATACTAAAGCATAGGATTTGGATACTTTGGAGCATAGAGTTTTGCATATAGACACATAAAATATAGGTCATTGATTGAATTCTGACTCTCTCTCTCTACTTGTGTCATGTACATATATCTAGATAGGAACTCATTTATCGTCACTAGCCTTAAACATTAATTAACATATATGTACATTAAATACACGTTGGATTGTGTTTGTATGATGAATCAACCTTAAGAATATGCATTTTTGGACATGAATGCCATGATTTGTAAAAGAAAATGGTCATTACAATGGTGTTGTAGAAAGAAAGAACAAAACTCCTCAAGAAATGGCTAGGACCATGTTAAATGAGTACAATCTTCCTAAGTATTTCTAGGCTGAAGTTATAAACACTTCATCATATTACATAGAGTCTTAGTGAGACCCTTCTTGAAGAAAACTCCCTATGAGTTGTGGAACAATAGGAAGTGTAATATTGCATACTTTATAGTCTTTGGTTGTAAGTGTTTTATTCTAAACACTAAAGACAACTTTAGCAAATTTGACTCCAAATTTAATGAAGGAAATTTCTTAGATACTCAACTGCTAGCAAAGGATATAGAGTCTTCAATAAGAGAACAATTGTTGTAAAGGAGTCTACGCATGTTATATTTGATGAATCTAACCCTATTTCTTTAAGAGAAAAAGATCTTGATGTAACATCCCTATCCACATTCATTGGCATTCTCACATAAACCTATTCATTGCATAAATGATTTGCAATCCCACATTAACATAAGCATTGGATAAATGATCATTTAGATATGTGAATTGGATAAGCACAATGGTGACACTTGCACCATTGCATTTAGGACACTTGAACATATATGTAATGTTTATATAGTTACATGGAAAATTATCTCATGTTGTATGCATGTTATATCATCATAAATAATGGTGTTTTAGAGCTTATTTAAAAGTATAAGGAGCATATGGGGATTAAGAGATTGATAGAGGTGATGAAGGAGTGATGAAGAGGGATTAAAAGGGAAAAGTGAACTTCCAGCTATTGGAAATGAGACACTAAGATTTTGTCTTCTTATAATTTGTTTACAAGTGGAATTTTTCATCCTTTAGAATCAAAATAGAGAGGTTAAATATGAGAGGCAGTAGAAGAAAGAGAAAGATAAGGAAGAAACAAAGACAATAAGAAGAAGAAGAAAAAGCAGAAAAGGGAGAAGAGTGAGCTACCTAAGAAGGCATCCTAAGCTTTTTTTGTTCTAGAAATATATGTAAGTTAATTTATCTTATTCCCATAAGAAATTAATCCCTCATGGCATGTTAATCATGCATGGTTAGTAAGAATTATGGAGTATTTGAGGTAGAGCTCATGTATGGAAGTTGAAATTTAAGAGAAACTGTAGTTGATTGCGTTGGTTTTATTGTTAGAGTAGAATTTTTACCCATGATTTCATAACACTAGAAGAGAAATTATGGAATACAAAATATAAAAGTTATAGCCTTATGCCCCATCTAATTGCATGTAAAATATTTTTCCTTAGTTTGGTGTGTGTGAGGAGATATGGCTCCTTCATTGGAGCTGGTTCACAACCAACTGAAATCACCTCAGTCTTTTTGTTTCTTATATTTTGATGATCTAATGTTCAGATTTACACAAAGTTTAAAACATAAAATTTATAGGTTTATATCCCCTCTAAATACATGTAAAGGTTTTTTGCTTGATTCGTTGTGTGAAAATAAATATGGCTCATTGATTTTGACTGACCCTAAATCCGATGAAACCTTATCAGTCTTATAATTCTATTTTCTAATAATTTGAGGGCATAGGATTGGAATTTGTTGATATCTTAAACTTTAAAATTGTATATCTATGTCTTATATACATTCTTGTAAAATATTTTTTTCCAAATTTAACATGGTTGTTGAGATATTGCCCCTTCATTATGACTGATTGTCAACATGTTGAAAACCTGCTCATCTTGAGATTGGTCATTTGTTTTGGTGACTTTATAGACATAATTAGACTACGAGTAGAATATGAAAAATCTTCCTTCATGTGTTTTTTAAGTTTTGGTAGATTATCAATTGGATTTGTAAAATTTGAAATATATCCAAGAATGTAAGACCTACTCAAACTAAGATGACATTAAAATAAGGCAAAATTTAAAAATTCACCACATTTTATATATGTATTATATTGATCTGAAATTTAACTATGTTGTGTCATTATGCATCTAGTTTATCAAAAAAAAATCAAATCATTTGGATAAGTATATCTAGAGTTATTACTATGAAAGTGTAGCAGGGCCAGGTTGTCATATAAGGAAAATATGCATAAACACTAGGTCCACTTGCATGGATCATGCCATTGTTGCATACCAAGCATTCATAATCATTTTGACATACTTATAACCATGTATATATTAAATGTTAGGATCTCAACACTTTGAGGAAGCCCTAAAGAGAGAACCAAACCTACCATAAAGGTTGGTCACATCAAAAGGTGATTAAAAACCATAATTAGATTCTAATGTGTATGTGTGATAATTTTATGATGTGATTATGTTCTATAACATGTATATGTGATTGAATTATTACTTTTCACATATGAATACAAATTATTACTTTTCACATATGAATACAAGTGAGAATTATATGCTCTTAATGATTACCGAGTATACCATTGTGAATGAACACTTGTATGTGGAACTAAAAGGATGTTGTGACTAGCTTGTCAAACACTTGCAAATCACTTGGAAAAAGGGACCAATATATCCTATTGGCATATGTTATTGATCAAATGATTCACTTGTTATATGTTGGCTAGCAAAATTAAAAATCACTTGAATTACATGAATTTCCAAGAGTAGTGTTGCCTTGCAAGGTCACGATAAAAATCAATCATTGCACTTGCACTAGCAAAGTAAATTATTATACTCGTAATGTATCTTGATGATATTTGATTGTTACTTATCCCATAAAAATCTGATAATTATTTCTATTCATTGAGCTGCGACTCACCAAATTGTAATTATATTTTTGAGATATTGAAGCATAGGGTTTGGATACTTTGGTGCATAAACTTTTACATAGAGGCACATAAACCATAGGTCATCGACTGAATTCTAACTCTCTCTCTCTCCTTGTGTCATGTACATATATCTAGATAGGAACAAATTTATGGTCATAAGCCTTAAACATTAGTTAACATATATGTATATTAAATGCATATTGGATTGTGTATGTATGATGAATAAACCTTTATGCATATGTAATTTTGGACATGAATTCCATGATTTGTAAATGAAAATGGTCGTTACAGTTTTTTGTACCAAAGCAGGTATAGGTTCCATCAGGATATACATATGAACATGACATGACTTTTGCACTATTATGCATTATCATATGACATAGTCTTATATGTCTATAAGGCATTAGCACAGGGTAGTCATAGTAGTACCTATGACTCACTAAGGAGAAAGGGGTCAGCCGATTTGCATTCCATAGAAGAATTATGCCAACCATTAAGAGATGAACCTGCTGATAGAGTTAGATCTTTGACACATTCTTATGCATAACACATATCTCATGGTCGACCATAACATAGAATTGGTGAACCAATAGTGAAGGGTCCAAAAATTCAAAGAGAAATAAGATATGACAAATTAAGAAAATAGGGTGCAGTTGACTTCAGTGGTACCAGAGATCCATTAGTGGCAGAGACATGGGTAAAAAGAACACAGAGAGTTTTAAATTTGATGCAATGCACACTAAAAGAAATGTTTGATTATGCAATGTCACTATTACAAGGAGATGCATATGATTGGTGGGAAATCATTCCAGGTAGTGAAGTCCAGCCTCCAGCGCTTATATGTAATGATTTTCTTTGTGAGTTCAATAGCAATTACATACTAGAAGTGCACAAAGATGATAAAAGAAGGAAATTTTTAAACCTAAAATAGAGGGAGATGACTATAGTTGAGTCTGAGGTAAAATTTAATCAATTATCTCATTATGCATCCTTCATGGTGGCCACTGAGAAAGACAAATGTTGAAAGTTTGAAGAGGGACTAAGATATGAGATCAAAAGTAAGATCACAGCTACAAATCTTAAAAGTTATACCAAGCTAAAAGATGCTGCAATCAAGGTGGAAAGATCAGAAAAAGAAAGGATAGAACAATGAGTAAAAAGAAGGCATATTGAGTTTGTGGGAGATTTTAACAAAATAAAGATAAACGTAGAGATTATATGCCATCATAGTCCAGTGCTAAAGGTGGTTACTCTAGCTATAGAGGCAAAGGACTAGGAGTTTCATCATATGCAGGCAAAGGTTAAAGCCAAGTTATGCAACAACGACCCTATGTATATATTGTGGCCAGCAACATATGTGTGAATGCAAAAAATTGACTAGTGGGTGCTACTTTTATGGGCCTTTTAATCATATGCTTAGAGATTGCCCTAAAAGATCCAAAATGTCAGAAGAAGGCCAAGGCAAAAGCAGAGGTACATTAGAGTCCATAATTGAAATTTCAAAGGCAAGTAGAGTTAGAGTATCATTTGGCAAGGATGTAGAGGTAGAACAACCACAATTGGCCATGGCATGAGCAATTCAGAAGATCAGACTTCTAGACCCCTGACATAGGCTAGAGTATTTGCCATGACTAGGCAAGAAGTTGTTGCTACTCCAAAAGTAATACTAGTAAACTTTTTCTCCATGATTTAGAAGTTGATGCATTAATTGATCCTGGCTCCACACATTCATCCATTTCATTAAACATGGCATCACAATTGTGTAGCAAGCATCAACCTTTAGGTTTTAATCTATGTGTTAGTATGCCTTTAAGAGATGTGATAATTGTGGATAAGGTATGTCATAATTATGTGATTCACATTGATGACATTAAGTTGAATGTTGATCTAGTACTGTTGTCACTCCATTAATTTGATGTGATACTGGGTACAGACTGGTTGCCCAAATATCATGCAATAATGAATTTTTTTACTAAGCAAGTTGTTCTAGAATCTCTAAATCATATAAGGGTTGTGTTTCAAAGGGAAAGGTAAATTGTACCTGCATGTCTAGTTTTTGCTATCAAGGCTTTTTGCATGATTAAAAGTGGATGTGAGGCTTATTTGGCACATGTGGTAGACATAAGTTTCACAAATGAATTACTTGAGAATATTTTCATGGTAAATGAGTTTCCAGATGTTTTCCCAACTGGCTTACCTAGTCTACCACCTAATAAGGAGATAGAATTCATAATTAAGTTATCTCAAGAACTGCACTGATGTCCTTTTCAACTTATAGGATATGCTCCAGCTGAGTTGAGATAATTAAAGACCAACTTATAGGAACTACTTAAAAAGTGATTCATCGAACCTAATGTGTCACCTTGGGGTACTCTAGTATTATTTGTTAAAAAGAAAGATGGGACAATGAGGTTGTGTATTGATTACAAGCGGTTAAATTAGGTTAATGTGAAGAACAAATATCCTTTACCAAGGATAGATAATTTGTTTGACTAGTTACAAGGAGCACGGGTGTTTCTAAAAATTGACTTGAAATCAGGATATTATCAACTCAAAATTTCAAACCTAGACATACCGAAGACAACTTTTTGAACTAGGTATAGGCATTATGAAATTTTGGTGATGCCATTTAGTTTGACTAATGCACCAACTGCATTTATGGCTCTTTTGAACAAAGTGCTCCAACCTTAGACAAATTTGTAATTGTGTTCATTGATGACATACTGATGTATTCAAGGAGCAAAGTAGAGCATGAACAACATTTGAGGATTGTGTTGCAAATTTTATGGGAAAAACAACTATTTGCTAAATTAAGCAAGTGCGAGTTCTAGATTGACCATGTGGTATTTTTAGGACATATAGTTTCTGAAAGTGCATAAAGGTGGATCCAAACAAAATTGAAGCAATAGTAAAATGGGAAACCCTAAAGAATGTTATAGAAGTTTAAAGTTTTTTAGGACTAGGTGGATATTATCATTGATTTGTTAAGGGGTTTTCACTTATAGCTGCTCCTTTGACTAAGTTATTTCAAAAAAAAATACAACATTTTAGTGGTCTAAAGCATGTCATGAGAGTTTTGATGAATTAAAAGATAGATTGACATATGCTCTAGTGTTAGCCATTCCTACCGATAATGAAAGATTTATAGTTTATAATGATCCCTCTCATCTAGGTTTGGGTGTGTTTTAATGTAGCATGGTAAGGTAATTGCATGTGCATCTAGACAACTGAAGACTTATGAATTATCTTACCTAGTAAGTGACTTAAAACTTATTGCCATTGTGTTTGCTTTGAAAATATGGAGACATTACTTGTATGGAGAAACTTTTCAGATACTTACAAATCACAAGAGCTTGAAGTATTTGATGAGCCAAAAAGAATTAAACATGAGACAGAGGTGATGGTTAGAACTACTAAAAGATTATGATTACACCATTAAATATAACTCAGGGAAGGCAAATGTGGTTGCTGATGCTTTGAGCAGGAAATCAAGAAGCAGTATAGCTCATTTATAGGTATTTTCATTATCTTATTTAGTTCAATTACGAGTTATGAATATGGAACTAAACATGTAAAAGAATAGGGTATTGATTGCTAATTTTCAAGTGAGACTAATGTTGCATGATTGAATTAAAGAAGTTCAGGGAAAGAGACATGGTGATTTTGATATTCGAAATGATGCATTGATGTTGGGTTCTCATATTTATGTGCCCAATGTTGATAACTTGTAAAAGAAATCCTAGAAGAAGCACATAATCCTTCATATGCCATGCATCCAAGAATGACAAAAATGTATAATACCTTGCGATCTTATTTTTGGTAACCTAAAATTAAGAAAGATATAGCAGCCTATGTTTCAACATGTTTGACTTGTCAGCATATCAAAATGGAACATCAAGCACCAGCTAGAAAATTGAAACCATTGACGATTCTAGGATGAAAATGGGAAAGAATAACCATGGACTTTGTATATGGGTTACTGAGGACTTTGAAGAAGAATGATGCTATATGGGTGATCATTGATAGACTAACTAAATCAACTCATTTTTTACCTATTTGATGGGGCAATCCACTTAAGCACTTAGCCAAGAAATATGTGGATGAAATTATCATATTACATGGCATTCTAGTGTCCATCATATCATATAGAGATCCATGATTTACATCTTAATTTTGGGTCAACTTGCAACAAGCTTTAGGTACTAAGTTGAGTTTCAATACTGCTTTTCATCCTCATATAGGTAATCAGAAAGGACAATTCAGACACTTGAAGACATGTTTCGAGTTATGTGATAGAGTTCAAAGGTGTATAGGATGAATATATTGCCTTGATTGATTTTGTTTATAATAATCGTTATCATAGTAGTATACAAATGGCACCATATGAAGCACTATATGTAAGAAAATTTTGAAGTCCTATCTATTGGGATGAAGAAGGGATGTGTTTTAGAAGGGCCAAAACTAGTGCAAGACACTATGGACAAGGTGAAGGTAATCAAGGGCAAACTTAAAGCAGCAGAAGATAGGCAAAAGAGCTATGCAAACTAACATAGAAGAGAAATGGAATATGAGGTGGAAGACAAACTGTTGCTTTGAGTTTTACCATGGAAAGGAATAATTCATTTTGGCAAAAAGGGGAAACTAAGTCCTGGATACATAGGACCGTATGAGATCTTAGAAAGAATTGGTCCATTAGCTTTCAGGCTAGCACTACCACTAGAGATAGCTTAGATTCATGATGTACTCCATATGGGCATGCTCAAAAAGTATTGGTCTGATCCTACATTAGGGATCTAGCAATAACAATTATAGATGATGTAAGTTATATTCAAGAACCAATGAAAATCATTGGTTATAAGACAAAACAGTTATGAAATTCAGAAATCCCTTTGGTTAAGGTGTTTTGGAGAAACCACTCACAAAGGTGTTTTGGAGAAACCACTCATAAAAAGAGGCTACTTGGGAAATCAAAGAGAACATTAAATGGCAATATCCACATCCGTTTATAGGTATTGAATTTCGAGGATGAAATTCTACATAAGAGGGGAAGAAATGCAACATCACTATCCATATTCATTGGCATTCTTACATGAACCTATTCATTGAAGAAATGATTTGCAATCCTACATGCACATAAGCATTGGATAAATGATCATTTAGATATATGAATTGGTAAGCATGACGATGAAACTTGCACCATTGCATTTTGGACATTTGAACATGTATGTAATGTTTGTATAGTTGCATGGCAAATTATCTTATGTTTTGTGCATGTTATAGCATCATAAATAATGGTGTTTTAGAGCTTATTTAAAATTATAAAGAGCATATAGGGATTAGGAGATGGATGGAGGTGATGAAGGAGTGAAGAAGAGGGACTAAAATAGGAAAAGTGAACTTCCAACCAATGGAAATGAGACACCATGATTTTATCTTGTTACAATCGAGTTTACTAGTGGAAATTTTCATCTTTTAGGATAATAATAGAGGTTAAATATGAGGGGAAGTAGAAGAAAGAGAGAGCTAAGGAAGAAAGAAAGAAAAGAAGAAGAAAAAGAAGAAGAAGAATAAGAAGGAGAAGGAGAAGAGTGAGCTACCTAGGATTTTCTGGTTTTGGGAAAATAGGTAAGTTAATTTATCTTCTTCCAACATGAAATTAATCCCATATGACATGTTAATCATGCTTGGTTAGTAAGAAATTGAGTATTTGAGGTAGAGCTCATGTATGGAAGTTGAAATTTAAGAGAAATAAGAGCTAATTGTGTTGGTTTTATTGTTAGAACATAACTTTATACCCACTATTTCATAACCCTAGAAGATGAATTAGGGAAACTGTGAAATATAATATTTGTAACCTCATGCCCCATCTAAATGCATATAAAGCATTTTTGCTTAATTTGGTGTGTGTGAGGAGAAATGGCTTCTTCATTAGGGCTCGTTCACAACCAATTAAAATCACCTCAGTCTTTCTATTTTCTTATATTTTGATGACCTTATGTTCATATTTAACCAAAGTACAAAACATAAAATTTATAGGTTTATATCCCCTATAAGTACCTGTAAAGTCATTTTTCTTGATTTACTATGCAGAAATAAATAAGGCTCATTGATTGTGATTGACCCTGAACCCAATGAAACCTCATCAGTTTTATAATTCTATTTTCCAAGAATTTGAGGGTCATAGAATTAGAATTTGGCTACCTGTTAAACTTAAAAGTTTTATATTTATGTCTTATCTACAGACTATGAGATATTTTTGCCAAATTTAATATGGTTATTAAGATATTGCCCCTTCATTATGATTGATTGTCAACATGTTAAAAATCTACTCACCCTGAGATTGGTCATTTGTTTTGGTGACTTTATAGACTGAATTAGAATATGAGTAAAGTATGAAAAATGTTCCTTTATGTGTTTTGTAACTTTTGGTAGATCAGTTTTGTAATTGGATTTGTAAAATTTGAGATATACCTAAGAATGTATGACCTACTCAGACTAAGATGACATTAAAATAGGGCAAAATTCAAAAATTCACCACATTTTCTGTCTTATATTGACCTAAAATTTGAATACATTGTGTCATTATGTGTCTATCTTATTTTAAAAAAGAATCAAGTCATTTGGAAATGTATATCTTAAGTTATTATTGTGAGAGTGTGGCAGGGTCAGGCTGCCATATAAGGAAAATATGCATAAAACTAGGTCCACTTGCATGGATCATGCCATAGTTGGATACCAAGCATTCATAATCATTTTGGAATACTTATAACAATTTATGGATCAAATGTTAGGATCCCAACACTTTGAGTAAGCCTATAGAGAGAACCAAACCTACCATAAAGGTTGGTCACATCAAAAGGTAAGTAAAAACCATAATTAGATTCTAATGTGTTTGTGTGATAATTTTATGATGTGATTATGTTCTATTACATGTATATGTGATTGAATTGTCACCTTTTACATATGAATACAGGTAAAGTGATAATTATATGACCTTAATGATTACTTGGCATTCCATTGTGAATGAACACTTGCAGATGGAATTAAAAGGATGTTGTGACCGGCTTGTCAAACACTTGCAAATCACTTGGAAAAAGGGACCAATATGTCCTATTGGCACATGTTATTGATCAAATAGTTCACTTGTTATATGTTAGCCAGTAAAATCAAATGTTACTTGAATCACATGAATTCTCGAAAGCAGTGTTGCCTTACAAGGTCACGACAAAAATCAATCTATTGTACTTACACTTGCATAGTAAATTGTTATACTTGTAATGTATCCTGATGATATTTGATTATTGGTTGAGCCATCAGAATCTTGTTATTATTTTTATTTATTGAGTCATGACTCATTAAATTGTATTTATGTTTTTGAGATACTGAAGCATAGGGTTTGGATACTTTGGTGCATAAACTTTTGCATAGAGACACATGGACCAGAGGTCGTCGGCTGAATTCCAACTCTCTCTCTCTTTGTGCCATGTACATATATCTAGATAGGAACCAATTTATGGTCACTAGCCTTGAAAATTAATTAACATATATGTACATTAAATACATGTTGGATTGTGTATGTATGATGAATAAACTTTATGCATATGTATTTTTGGACATAAATGCTATGATTTGTAAATGAACATGGTTGTTACAATTGGTGATCTTATGGGCCCTATGAGTGAGCTGAGCATTGGCAAAGCAGAAAAAAATATGGATAAGACACAAGATATAAAGAGTGAAGGAAATACAAATCCATCTCTTCCTACTCTAAATGAAGAGCAAACTTAGCTTGAAAGCGACTGGGTTTTCAAGAAAGATCATCCAAAAGATCTCATCATTAGTGATCCTTCATGTTGGTTAACAACTAGATCAACTTTTAGAAATAGATATACCAATCTTGCTTTTATTTCCTTTATTTAGCCTAGGACCATACATGAGGCCATCGAAGATGAACATTGGGTACTTGTTATGCAAGATGAACTCAATCAATTTGAAAGTAACCAAGTGTGGACTTTAGTTCCTAGACCTCATAATCATTTCATTATTAGAACCAAATGGGTCTTTAGAAATAAATTTGATGAGTAGGGAATTATTGTTAGAAACAAGACTTAGTTAGCAGCCAAAGGCTATAACAAATGATAGGGAATTGAGTTTGATGATACCTTTGCACCAGTAACCAAACTTGATGCTATTAGGATTTTGCTTGCATTTGTATCTCATACAAATTTTAAGTTACATCAAATGGGTGTCAAAAGTGTTTTCCTTAATGGCTATATTCATGAGGAAGTATATGTTGAACAACCGCCTAGTTTTGAAAGACATGGCTTTCTTAAAACAACCCCCTGGTTTTGAAAGACATTACTTTCCTAACCATGTGTTTAAGCTTACCAAAGCCCTATATGGCTTGAAGCAAGCTCCAAGAGCTTAGTATGAGAGGTTGAACAACTTTCTTCTAAAGAAAGGCTTCTCCAAAGGTTTGATAGACACAACATTCTTCTCTAAAGAGAAGATTGGAGACCTATTATTAGTGTAAATATATATACAAGATATCATATTTGATGCTATTAATGTTTGCTTATGTGAAGATTTCTCTAAAGTAATGAAAAGTGAATTTGAGATGAGCATGATGGGAGAACTCAAATTCTTCCTTGGATCACAAATCAAGCAAGGAAATGAAGGAATCTTCATCAACCAAGCCAAGTATACAAATGAACTAATCAAAAGATTTGGCATGGAAAATAGCAAATCATGCAAAACTCCAATGAGCACTAACATCAAGCTAAGCATGGATTAACATGGTAAGGTTATAGATCATAAACTGTATAAAAGTATGATTGATAGTCTACTTTATCTCACAGCATCTATGCCTAATATTATGTTCAATGTTTGCTTGGGTGCTAGATATCAATCTAATCCTAAGGAGTCTCATTTGCATGTTGTGAAATACATACTCAAATATCTTATTGGTACTCCCAACTTAGGACTTTGGTATTATAAGAGTACTTCATTTGAATTGAATGCATTTTTTAATGTTGATTTTATTACGTGTTCCTTAGAGAGAAATAGTATTTTAGGCACATATCAGTTACTTGTTCAATGCTTAGCATCTTGGAGTAGCAAAAAGTAAAACTTAGTTGCTTTATCAATTGCTAAAGTTGAGTATGTGGCAACTGGTCTTTATTATGTTCAAATCCTATGGATGAAGCAACAACTTCTTAATTACAAAGTAATTGTAAATCAAGTCGCCATTAAGTGTGATAGCACTAGTGTCATCAATTTGTCTAAGAATCCCATACAACATTCTAGGAGCAAGCATATAAATATTAGACATCATTTTCTTAGATATGGGCTCATTGAAAAGGTGAAAGTGTTTATGGTAGGAATTGGATGGGAGTTATTTTGTCACATCAAGGAACTCCTATCTAGATTTTATAATAGAGTTCCTTACCACTTTGAAAGTGTTAGGCAGTGATTGTGATGTGTATGCCTAGGAAGGCTCAATAAAATTTAGATTATTTGGAAAGAAGTACACCTTAAGGCTAAATGATTTGGCAAAGTGCTTTGATGCTACTACTTCAGGGATAACAAAGCCTCTTTCTATATTCAAGGTTGATGTAAATCAATTTTGAAAGTCTATCACTAATGGAAAAAGCAATTACAACAACAACAATAGCAAGGCATCAAAAAATTAAAAGTCAAGCCTTGAGACTAACCCATCAATCATCACATGGAATATAAATGGGAGGGCTCAATCAAACAATAATTACACAATCACTGACCTATTCTACCTTTGGTGTATGAATAATAAATAATAGATCAACATTCCATTATTATTGATGTAAATGGTAAACCGGCAAGCAAACAAAGCCAATGAGTTTGTTAAAGGTCACTACATCATAAGCATTGCCAAGTATGTGAAAGTCGTTCCCCCAAACAGAGGATGAATTAAAAGAGAAAAACATTGTGTTGGAGAAGCTACCATAAAAAATGCTTCCCAGCATGGGAATCTTATAAAGATTGGATTCAAGTCTAATCAAGAGAGTACCAGAAGAAGGAGAAATTCCTTAACAAGAAAAAGAAAATGAGGACATTGAGGAAACAATAAGAATAGGGATTGTAGTAGTAGAAGGGATTCAAACAAGTGCTCCTGCTCCTGCTCCTGCTACATCTAGTCCATCTCTCACTATCTTTGAGAGAAAATTTCTTGAGCAACTGGAGACCATTTCCAATATACTACAAAGGGTTGAATTTTCTATTGTCTCCCTACACCAGAAAGTGCAAAAACTTTAAAGGAACATGAAGGACATCAACCAAACTTTGGATTGGATAGTAGAAGGGTTGAACTTGCAACCAGGGACTCTAAATACTCCAATTAAGCTAGATGGAGTAGATGAGCCCAAGGACAGACCTTAGAACCATCCCTAGAACCCTTAGCTCAAATTAATTTCCTTACACCCTCACATTACATATTTACTTTATTTCATTTCTTTTGTCTGTCTTTTTTCTCAAAAATAGCTGATGTAATGGACAACAGTTTTAATTCAATAATATGTTAACTCTTTCTGTTTATACTATTATTTCATTCCATTTCCTTTGTTGTTACTATTCTTATTTGTTTCTTTTTAACAATGACAAAGGAGGAGACGATAAAGAAGAAGGATGATATACCAAAGGTAAAAGAAAAGGTATATATATATATATATGTATGGTAAAAAAGGAGAAGTAATAAAGTATGTGCATGGTAATGACTTGATATACAAATGGGAGTACATATGTGAACTTATTATGAAAAAGAACTTGATATGATAACTTGCTATAATAGTGCATATAATATGAAATTAAGGGGAAGTAACATGAACATATTGTTATAACTTGTGCACTTAGTGGTAAATCATATTGTTTGATATTTTGATATACTTAAGGATGAGATAGAATCTGATTAACTCTATTATATGATGTAAACTTTTCATTTTTTTTGTAAGTTTGATTAACTTTAATAGATTGTTTGTCATCATCAAAAATGGGAAGAATGTTAAACTTAGCTTGGGAAAATAGTGAACCTAGCTTAGGAAAATGGTAAACCTAGCTTATTTTAATGATTACAAATACATCTAAAAGCTAACCTTTATCTAAATTATTTGTATAAAATCTTGCAGGTACATCAATTTATTGAACAAAGAAGTTTGGAGAAAGAGTTATGTTGTAAACTCTAAGTATTGAAATCCAACAGGTGTTGCCATATTTCAACTGGCATTGTGACTTCCACAATGAGCGTTAAAGGATCTTAACAGGTAATGAAATGACATCAAAGTATGAGTAAAGTCTTCTAGACCTCTCAACTAATATTTTTCTCAAGCACAACAGGCATTGGATGACTCAATCATTTGAGATGTGTAAGTCTCTTTGCAACGGGCATTACAATTTTATAATGGGTGTGGTTCTTGACATCTCAATAAGGCATTGCATTTTCATAATAAGTGTTAGACCATGTAAATTGATTTGAGCAAAATTCTCAAGACCTCGACACGAGCATTAGATTCTACCAATAGGCGTTGGTGAAGTTCCTAGGCGGAGCTAAGATCTCTTAACCCTTTAATAAGACACTCTCAAATATACAATAGACATTGAGAACATTTTCAACGGGTAATGGAAGTTCGCCAATAGCCATTGAAGTACTATTGAAAATCTTTAAAAATATAGCATCAAGTTCACATCCTCTTGAAAATTTGCAATGAGCATTATTTATATCTCAATAGAAGTTGAAGTTGAATTCCAACAGGTGTTAAGAATTGCCAATAACCATTGAAGAGGTGTTGAATAAACAATTGAGAAAGTTAGAAGAGGATCATCTAGGCAAATCTCTCTCTAACAGCTAGTTCCAATGAGCATTTCGACAATACCAATGACCGTTAAAGTTGTATTATATTTGAAAATCACCTAATTGATGAATAAACAATAGGTGTTGAGAATGTTTAACATGCATTAAGTGTCTACTCTAATGACATGAAATGACAACCTTCTTTCTAACGGTTAGTTCTCTGCCTTTGCCATAAAAGGACCCTTTCACAATAGAAACAAAATAGAAGAAAATGTTTAAAAGCGAATACTTTTATAGTGAAAGCTATCTTTGAATAAAAGGGGTGAAACAAAAGTGATCTAGCTTACAAGAGAAGATCATTATCAAAGTTTTCAAAAGCTATCTTTAGAACTAGAATTTGAAGAATAAGCTTTTAGACTTCTCTCAAAACTCTCAAGCAAATCAAACATACCTTATGAGTGTATTCTAAATTATTTATTGCTTGAGCAAGAGAGTTTTTCTCAACTTTCCATATTGAAATTTTGTCTGAGAAAACCTTTAGTTAGGAGATCTTAGGAGATCTAAATCCATACTCTGTGAAAGGTTTAAGGTAGTACATGTAAACTACTTTAGGAAATAGTCTTAGTACCACCCGTAAGTCTACTTATAATAGCTTGATAGTGACTAAAAACTACTATTATAAAGGTAGTTGATAGCACTTGTAAGCTATCTAGATTATGAAAGGCTCTAGTGGGAATACTAGAGGAGAGAATATAGGCCAGTTGTGTTGAACCTCTGTAAATTGGTTGTCTTGATTCTTTATTATTTTTGCACTTGATCTCATTTTTTATTACTTGTCATTGCCCTATTTAAACCCCCTTCTATGGCACCAAGGGACAACAATCTATAGCCTTCTCAACTACATTCCCCAAACTAAGAGGAGTCTCTTTTTTGAGTTATCAAGCTTGAAGGCATCCGTTCTTATCACTAGAAATGATAGCACACCCAAGATGGTCAAGTAGGTAACTCATTGTGTCTTATGTTATAGCTTATCAGGGACACTATTCATAAACCTCTTAGATGTAGTGGAGATCTACTTGTTGTTCTTGATGAAGGACATTGGACTCATGCACCAATTCAACTAAGGATCTGTGGTACTGGCGTACCTGTAGTGCTTTCTAGATCAATGTAGTAGGGGTTATCATTTATAGGGGTGTTTGACGCGTGCTCATTGTAAGTAACCCTATGAATTTCCTTATTTCATTTGTCTTATTTATTATTTTTGTCATGCAATAAATTGTTGTTACTTTTTTTGATAAACCCGAGCCATGGTGTTAGTTATGCACCCTAGGCTAATTCTTATAATAGATATTTTCTTAATAATGTTATGGTTGTACTTTTATTAAATATCTCTTTTATATTTTGTTTACATTTAAATTATAAATTTCATGAATTGTTAATTCTACCTAATGTCATCAAATATGTGACTTGATGGCAAAAACTTTAAGTGTAAAGAATTTTATTCTAAATTGTCCCTAGTGAATGAAGACTAGTATGTGTTTTATTTGATGATTATATTTTACTCATTATGAATATATGATATTAAGTCAAACGCAAAGATATATGTTTAAGAAATATTGTATTACATCGACCCTCTATGAGAACACCTTTTGGATAAACTATCATTAATGATTCTTATACAATAGTATTAACTTAATATTCTGACCTAAACATCGTCATGGATTCCAATATGATGAACTTCTTATTTTTATATAGTCTAACATTATCTTTAATCGGATGATCATATAAACTGATATTAGACATAGAGTAAATCATATTGAGGAATTTGAGTGATTGAGAATGAAATTTTCCCTCATATATTTATGAGAAACATATCTTTAGGCCCTATGATAAGTTAGACTAAAGAGATTGCATGGCCATGCAAAAATAATTTGATAAAGGTTATCAATGTCATTTTACATTAGTCTACTTAGAGATCAAGAAATAATTGAACCATAAAAGGGTGACATGATCCATGTCTTATGTTCAATTGAGATATAATGTGACAAAAGGATTATCATTCTATTTATAAAATAGGTTAGGTCGAATCATTTACCTTCACATAATTTAGGTAGTTATAATGTTTTGCTAAAGGCCACTTATGACTTGTGGGTCAGAAATAAGTATGGCATACTACTAATATTATGTGAACCTCTACAGTGGCTCACATAGAATAGGCCCAAAACAAAATGGCATTCTCTACTATATATATATATATATATATATATATATATATATATTAAGATAATTAAATATTTTATCTTGATTTTTAGATATCTTGTTCATTTTTAAAGTTAAAATGAAATAGGATACTATCTCATTTGCATTTTTAAGATATAAAGTTGGCATAAATATCTTAACGATTAAGATATATATATATGTACATTTAAGGTTGTCTTAAAAAGATAGAACATTCATGTTTCCTTTTAAGAAAATGCTTTAGAGAGAGAGAAAAAAATCCTAGTGCTAGCACACTACCTAGTTTGGAGAGAGCTTATTTGTGTAGATACCTATAAAAGGCATTCACTATTTGGTAGCATCTTGATTTGACTCTAAGCTTATGGTAGGGAGTTACCGATGTAAACCCCCTTTTTGCCTTCCAATAATCACACAACCATTATTCAATTAGTAGGTTTCATATCCTTTCTTGCTGATTCAATCAAATCGCATAAATCCCTAGTAGGTTTTGGGTGTAGAAACGTTTTATTTTTCAATGTGGTTTTTTATAAAACCCAACATGTTGAAGCTGGTATTATTGGAGGTAGTAACCCTCTACTAGATATAAATGACTGTTATCCCAGATTCGCGAGGTAGAGCTTTACCTATCACCAAGAGTTGTTGCTTGAGATTAGGCTTAACCGTTTGAACACCATCACACTCTACTAGGCTTTTTTTTATTAAAAAAAAAAGCAATTATTAGTTCTTCATATTACTTATTAATCTTGGTAGTACACTTACAGTGGTGAACTATGATTTTTTGCTCTTTTATAGCTTTGCTTGGATTGAAGGGGGCCTACTCACATAAGGCAGCTTGAGGTGGTCAAGGCTAAGGGTCGTTCGTATTGGTGGCGCTTGCTAGTAGGTCCCTTCTTATAAGAGTGGTACCTTGGAGAAAGGGTCCTCCTATGGCATGAGGATCTCGATGCTCGTCTTATGCCTCAACATTTTCCTTCCAACATGTTTGGGATGATATACTAAAAGGATAAGGAGTTTCAACATGTTTTATGAGTCATACTTAGTGATTAGCTAGTCACAGGTGATCTCTCCTATAGGACCTAGATGGTAGGGGCACTTCTTAGGATGATCCTTGTGTCAATAAAGACTCTATATGCTTTCTATGACATGATGCATATGTACAGAAGATTCTACACAAAGGGCTTTAGGGATAAAGGTTCATTCCAAGCAAAGACCTTCAGAGGCTGCTCCTACTATTGGGGTTGTAAGATAGCTCATGGTCCCAGAATACGAGCACTAAAGCTGATGGTGATGGGAGAATTCCTTATAATATATGGTGGAGATGTGTGTGGCATCCCTAACTGGGTCGATGATGACCCTAGAGATGGCTAGGTCTTTCTACTCTTTTGAGCCCACTGATACCACCCATGTAAGTATCTTTGACTTGTAACCTTTTATTAAATTTTGTGGCTTTACTTGATCATGTGTCATTTAAAATGGTGTCCTTTTTATAGATTGATCATGTTCAGGATAAGGCAATGGTGGATGTAATCACTACACTGAAGAGGGTTATTACCTAGCAGACTCAAAAGGTCTAAATTGGAAACAAAAAAAAAATAATAAAGATGCGAGTTATTCATGCAGGTTTATGGAAGTGCTTGTGTGTGTTTTGTATCCTATCCATCCTAACCCTTGTATTTCTTATAAGAGATAGTCTAGCACCTAACCAGAGAGATGTGAGATACGAATAACGTCTAGCAACAATAGAGGCTTAGATCGAGAGGATGGCACTGACAACACCCGAGGACTCTAATAAGTATGTCACCTCAGAGGAGGAGGGGGAGACTACTTTTAGGGATGAGGATTGAGCCATATAATGCCCCTTTAGTTTTTAGGATTTATTTTCTTTTCTATATATTTATTGAACATTATTGGTATTTTTAGTACTATTAGACAAATATTTGGGCCATTTTAGGAAGCCCTCCATATTTTGGATGCTTTTTTAGAACATTTAGGATTTTAAAGATACATTTAAGCTGATTCTGCCTCCATTTTTACTAAAACTCTATGGTTTTTTTTGTGTGTGTGTGGTGTGTGTGTGTGCATCATTTCAAGTCCAGCCTCAAATTAATTCTCTAAATGTACAATTATGTTTATTTAACTTATTTACATATAACATGCTTTCTAGAATAATTATGAAGCAATCTATAAGCTTAAAAAGGTAAAGGAGACTTTACCCGAAACTCTTCTAGAAGGATAGTTTGTACAGACATCCAAGTTGTCAGTATAAACTACTAATTATTTGCACAGATAGCTTGGACAATCTATATAGCCCTATGCTATTGCATACTGTTGTTATGCACTAATCACCTTCTCTCCCCTCAATAAATATCGCATTGATTTTCATGCCTAGATTTGCCTTTTATGCCCTCCTCAACTTGGCTAAGGTATTCTTATAATCTCTCCCACCCTAGAGTTAGTCTGATGTATCTTACCCAAGTTTTAAAGCTCTTCGCTATCTTTCTAACATTTGACTCAACTTGGATTTTCCTAAAGCTACTTGTGATTTGTGGGATTTCACCACCCATTCTTTACACTTTGGGGATACTGAAATCTATCCCCTATTAAAGGATTTCAATGTTATCCTTGACTGTCAGATCATGGGTGCTGATCAGATTGCCCTACCATATTTGAATTACCCATCTGTGAAGAATATGATGAAATTGTTCGACTTATGGTACAATGAGGTATCCTTATACACTCTAGGTAAGGAGAAGATCCCCATGTCTCCCTTTCTTGCTCTTCATCATTCCAGGGGCCATGCCCAAGCGATGCAAGCTCGCATAATTTTAGCTATTATGATGGGGAAATTTATGATGCACAAAGATGATAGAGAGATAGACTTACAAATCTTGCCTCTCATTGAGGGAATTAAGCTTAGAAGGACACTAGTTCCTATAATTCTTTATGAGACCATTATGAGTTTGGATAGGATATCCCTTTGTATATGTAATTCATTTTCTGGGAGCTTATTGTTGCTTTAAGTATAATCCTCTCCTAGCCTTTTGTTTTTATATTTTATTTTTTTCTTATTTTGACTTTATTATTTTTTTATTTTTTTGTTGCCCTAACTTTTTCTTGGATTACCTTTGTGAGGTTTCAATCTAACGGACTGCTCATTTTTGCTTAGGACATCCTTGATGGGTTTTCAATAAATGAGTTTCTTAAATTTTTTTAAGATAGAGCCACAAGAGAAGTTGGGCTTGCTAGCTACTTTGATTGTGGATACGAGGCACTATTTCCCCCAGCAACATTCAAATCATTATATGTCAAGACCTACTGTTATTAAGGCGAAGTGGACTAAGTGACAATCTCGTATCATTGATTTTGATATCCATTGGACTTGTTCCTAGTGGAGATTGACTAGAATTATCATGAGGACTTATGGAGATTGTGTGATCATTCTTGCTTTGGCATTAGCCACCTTCTATGGCCCATCTAGAGTTCATTGTCAATTTGGGACTATACATGATACAATTAGCTTTTTTTGATCCTTTATTGAGGGACCTCTGACCCAGGCTTCCTAGATAAAATTGAGGCTACATGGATTGATTGCTACATCTACTACATTTTGCCACTTAAGGCCTTTACTTCTAATGATGCTAACCTTGAAGCTTGACAATTAGTAACATATCCTTGATGGTCAAGTGTACTCTCTTAACTTTTGTTTTACAATTATATTTTTTATGTCCTAATTTTTTGCTTAAGTCACCTTTTAGGTTTTCAACTTAGCAGACTTTTCTTTTTTTTTTCTTTTTTCTTTTTGTTCTTCATTTACTTATATATATATATACACCTTAATTTTTGCCTAAGGTACCGTTTTGGATTTTCGATTTAGCAAGCTTATTTACTTTTCTCACTACCTCACTTGAAGTACTTCTTTAACTTATCTAGGTTTACAGGTTCAAAGAATTCATTTCCATCCATGTCTAATAATTTTACAGCACCACCTAAATAGATCAACTTGACCATGTAGGGACCTTCCCAGTTTGGCTTGAATTGTCCTTGGGGATCTTGAAGCTTGTCATTGAATTTCTTTTAACACCAAATCTTTAACCCTTATCATGCTTGCCTTAACTCTTTTGTTAAAAGTATGTACCATTCTAGCCTAGTATAGCTAGATCTGATAGAGAGCCTTCAATCTCTTTTTATCTAGTACTATTCAATTCTGCTTCTCACCCGCTGATATTTAAAAATTTTTATCTCAAATAATACCTGTAAGGACCTCATCTCTACCTCAATTGATAACACTACCTCCATTACATATACCAAGGAGTATGGCACCATTCTGTTCGATGTTCTAGCTATGGTTTGGTACCCCCATAATGTGAAAGGCAATTTTTTAAACTAATCCTTATAGGTTTCAACCACCTTAGCAAGAATGCTCTTAACATTTTTATTTGCTACCTCAACTGTCCCATTAACTTATGGCTTATTAGGTGATGACCTGTGATGGATTACTCCATACCTCTCTAGAGCTGTCCTGACTTATGCTAAAAATGCACTTTGGTGCCCATCATGATGTGGTATAGCATACCATAAAGGCATATGGGATTTTTTTTTAATGAATCGAGCCATTTGATTTGCCTTCAATTTATTGAAGGATCCTGCTTCCATCCACTTTGAAAAGTAATCCACTACAATCGTGATGTATTTATGGCCCCTCAAAGAAGCTGGCTTAATTTCTCAAATCACATCAATGCTTCAATACTATAAATGGCCATGGTAAAGTCAGATTTGATCATTCCATTGGTGGTAGATGGTTGAGGTTGCCATGAATTTGACACTTGTGACAGTTGCAAGGCCATTTGAATGCAATCCTGCTCCATAGTGTTTTAATAATACCTATCTATAAGATTTTCCTAGCCAAGTGCCTTCCCATTCTTATGAGAACCATATACTCATGCATGTACCTCTTTCATTACTTTGCTTGCTTCTTGTTCTATTAGACATCTCAAGTGAACCCCATCTAACATCTGTTTATGAACCATGCCATCATGGACTAAGAATTATGAAGATAGTCTTTGAATAACAACCTTATGCTTTCTTTCACTCCCTTTAGAGTATGCTACCTTTTCTAAGTACCTTTAAGCATCATAGTAACATGGATAATTTTCTATTAACACCTGCATCAACTCTTTATCAACATGGCATGGCATCTTAAATCTGAGTGTGACCAATAGCTTTATTGGATTTTCTTTGGTCCATCCCAAACAGAAACTAGCGTAGCTAGGGCATTAACCATCACACTCTCCTCCCATGACAAATTATGAAATACATCCCTTTAGAAGTTTTGGATTAATCTTTTTAAATGCTTTAAGTATGGGCTTAAATGAACTTTCTCTAACTCTCATTCATTGGTTACTTGAGAGATAACTAGCAATGAGTCTCCAAAAGCTTCAAATGTTTTTTACCTCATAAGAATCAAAGATTCCAACCTAAATGGACAAGCTTAATACTTGGCCATACTATTAATCACTTTAAAATCGAGTTTTTTTTCCATAAGAAAGAGCTCTCCCTCTAGTGATAACAAAATTGTGCCCATAACTGCTCCTTTTTTATTCACCACTCTACCAAAATACATCCTCCAAGCCCAAAGCTCAATTGCACCTACTCTTTCATCAAAAAATTAAGGAAGTTTGAATTCCCATTCCACTAGTAGTTGTTAGGCTAAATATTTAATGATTGCTCGACCCTTGATCACCTTCTTAGTCACATATTTGATGTCGAATACTATCAATAGTATGAGCCACTTTTCTAATTTTTGATCAAGAAAGGGGCCTCGTGCAAGTACTTGATTAGATCAAGCTTTGAAACCACCTCAACAAAGTACGACTTGAAGTACTACCTTAATTTCTTTATGGCCAAAACCAATGCTAAACATGTTTTCTCTATTTGATTATATTTCTCTACATAAGGGAGCAACTCCTTTTTGAGATAATATACGACGTGCTCATTTCCCATATCATCCTTTTGAGCTAATATTGCCCTAATAGAGCTATCCTCTATTGTCAGATACAAAATCAAAGGCTTTCCTAATTTTAGAGATTCAACACTAGTGGGTTGGTTAGATATTCTTTTATTTTCTCAAAAACTTTCTAATGCTTCTCATTTCACTTCACTAGCTAGTCCTTCCTTAATAATTTGAAGATTAGTTCACAAATAAGAGTGAATCTAGTTATGATTCTACTGATGTACTAGAGATGATTTAGGAAACCTCAAACTTCTTTCTCTATCTTAGGTGTCAACATGTTTTGAATGGCTTGCACTTTGTTTGGGTCCACTTCGATGCCCCTTTTTCTTACTACATGCCCTAATAATTTTTCAAATGTAACCTCAAACATGCACTTCTTATGATTTAATATGGTTGTACTGGTCAACTCTCTTTAGGAACTTTTATGAGGCATCAAAGTGCCCCCTCCCTTATTTCAGACTTTACTATCATGTCATCTGCATAAACTTTTACTTCCATGTGGATCAAGTCTTGGAACGAAGCAGTCATCATTCTTTGGTATGTTTCTCCTACATTCTTCAAACCAAATGGCATTACCTTATAACAGTACATCCCCCATTCTATGATAAAAGCTATTTTCACCTTATCCATGATCGCCATAAGGACCTGATTATAGCATAAGAATCCATCCATAAGAGTACTTGACAAATGTCACTGCACTATCTACCATCCTTATGGCAAGCTTTGCTCAAGTCTTTAAAATTAATACACCTTCATGATCTTCCATCTTTCTTCAGTACCAAAACTACGTTAGCTAGCCATTCAGGATAGTCAACTATCTCTAGAAATATGGCATTTAACTGCTTTGTCAATTCCTCCTTAACTAGTTAAGCTATTCTAGCCTCATCCTTCTGAGTTTTTGCCTCACTAGCCTTACATGCAAGTAAGTTAAAATTCTATGCTTGATAATCCATCAATCAATCCTTGACATATCCTTATACATCCAAATAAGGCCCTATAATATTTTTTTTAAGTAACTGTTTAAATTTCCATTACTAGTTTAGTGTGATGTCACTAGCAATGAACAAGATCTTTGTATTTGTTTTTGTGCCAAGATTAAATATAGTGGTATGCATAAAATTAATATTAAATATGTTCATGAAATGATACATGTTATGCACACTGCCATCAAGGAATACATAAGTAAGCAAATTCATCATTTATTGCCTTAAACATTGGAATAAGTGTATCATCATCTTCAAAGAGGCTAGAAATAAGAGCATCAGAGATGTTAGGAAAAGCATCTTCCTCTAGCAAATTAGTAAGAGTCTTTTTAATATTAGTCTTCTTTAATTTTCTCCTCATCAGTTATTCTAAGAGCACCATTCAAATCACTGACCTATTTAAAACTTACCTCTTTCCCAATCTCGGTGTCAGCCATAGCCTTCATTACTCCTTTAAAATCCTACTTCATTTTATCATTCCTCAGCTCAATCTTCATACAACTCTCCTAGAGTTCCACCCCATCTGACTCAATTGATCGACTTATGTTTCAACACCATTTCCCATATCTTCAATGGAGTTGACATTCATATTCTTAATGTTAGTCAAGCTTAACCTTGTATATGCCCACTCAATGAACTTACACAGACCAACATACCTTCGTTCCAGATCTAAAAGGCACATTTTATTTCACTAAGCCATATTATTTCTTCTTAGGATCTTTACCTATTACCAAGACTATCATTCGAATAGATACTATTCATGTTCCTTCTTAGATGTCTTTCACTTGTCATTCCATGACCAACTAGTATATGGGTCATACAAAACTAGGGATTGATCTAATTCCAAGGCACTCTCCACTTTTACAACTTATTTTTCCTTCTTTTTTTTATATTATCTTCATCTAATGAATCTAAATAATTCTAATATCCCATTTGTCCAACCCCTATTTGAAAGAATGCTTTCTTGAGATCATATATGGTATCATCTTCTACTTGCTTATTTTCTTCCTTAATGTTCCACTCTAAATTCTCTCCAACTACCTTAGATAGTGAACTGTGCAAATCCTTCACCTCTAACTTCATTCCTTTTCCACAGTAACCAAGCCTCCTTTTAGTAGTTTAAGTGGGAATCTCAGGAAATTTCAGCATGCTTGTTGAATTCTTTCCTAACCCTTGACTAGGTAGAAAATTCATGTTCTTTATAATGCCCATCACCTTTGGGTCAATCCATTTATCCATAACTCTAGCCACTAAAAAACCTCTAAGATGCAGGACAACCACACTTAACATTGACATAATTTCTCCGACCTCTACATAAATTGTCACTATCTCATCGTTGTAAGGAATCTTAACCTTTTGATACACTATAGACAATACCCTAGCAAATAAGTGATACCATGGCCTTCCCAATAGCAATGAGAAAGTGACTAGAATGTATAACACTATAAATTTCACCATTGTCCCCACAACCCTAGTTTTCACCATGGTCTTAAATATTCTAGTGAGCGATCTTTTATTATTGTTTTAAGCCCAAAAAATGTTATTTGAGGCCTCTATGTCCTTCTTTATTACTCTAAACTTGTGTAGCAATTTTAGTTAGCAAACTGACCAATCATCAACCATCACACATAGGGTTCCTCTCCTTTTCACCTCAACTCTTATGAATAATGCTAATTTATGTTCCCCTCCTTCTAGAACAAATCTTCATTAAATAATGTGATCTTTCCCTTATTTATAATTAAAGTTATAACATCTTTCAAAGTAGCTTCTTTAGAGATAATCAAGCTTGGCAAAGCGTCAACCATAGCCTTTTTATGCTTTTAAAAAGTACTAAGCAACTTTCATACACTAGTCTCAGTTGGCATCTTCTTCAATTGCCTCAAAATAAGGTTGTCCTCCACCTTTTCCTTTACCATCGCCTTTTCTGCTTCATTCTCAACCTTTGGTTCCAACAAATTTTTTGCTTCTATCTCAACCCTTAGTTCCTTAGGGGCCTCTCTATCAGGTTTATACTTTTGACTTCGAGTGACATGGCTTACCTATTCTTTTATCTTCTCCTTATCACTTTTCTTTCATAACTTGACCATCCTTTTCCTTCTTACTTCCTTTATTTCCTCATCTAAACTCTCCCAAGGATTAATAATGCAAATGACAATTATAGTCTTTATGAAAGTCACCTCTTCAATGGTAGCCTTGATAATCTCCTCAGGAATTCCTAAATCTATCATAAATGTCCTTTAGAATGGGGATGGAACATTATGATAGTTCAGGACAGGTTTTCCCCTTACACTTGGCCTTCTGACGTTTGGGGGTACTATAGTCTTATTATCTTTAAGATCCTAGATCTCAGTCCTTAACTTGTAGCAATAATTTGTACTATGATTGGCTTTTTAGTAAAAGGCATAGTCAATTTTGGCATCATATCCCTTTGGCAGTAGGTTAGAAGGTGGTCTTAGTGTTAAAGGTTTTAAAACTCCTTTCTTTTGTAACCTCTCGAATGGTTTAGACAAGGGCATCCCTAAATTTATGAATTGCCTTGAGGCTCTCACAGTATTTACATTGGTTATTTCATTACACTCTCTTTAAGTTTAGGATGGCATGTTTCTCTTTCCACTATATTCCTTCTTTAAGTCAACCACTAACTCTTCAACTTGCAAGTTGTCTTCTCTAAGAACTTTAAAGTTTCACATAAATGTGCCCTTAATTTTGGTGCCTACGCCTAGCAATGCCCCCTTGATGATCATTTATACTTGTTCCCTTTCTATTGCCATGGTGGTTACTTTAGAAGCTAATCTCTTTCACTTGTTTTTTGCTTTAATGACTCCAAATTGTGAAAGGTAGCCTCTAGTGTATAGCTGCAAGCATAGTGTTTCTTAAAAGCCTCTATCAATTCCTTCCATCTTTCTGTAATGATCTTGGGCAAGT
Organism: Omphalea diandra; assembly: GCA_949677035.1. Classification (NCBI taxonomy): domain Eukaryota; kingdom Viridiplantae; phylum Streptophyta; class Magnoliopsida; order Malpighiales; family Euphorbiaceae; genus Omphalea; species Omphalea diandra. The sequence goes on along the minus strand of CATIWR010625296.1, from coordinate 17,480 downwards.
TGTAATATAGCATCATACTCATTCATTAGCATCCTCAATGAACATATTCATTTCATAAATGATTTGCAATCACACATGAACATATGCACTGGATAAACAATCATTTGGATATGTGAATTTGATAAGCATGATGATGACACTTGTACCATTGCATTTAGGGCACTTAAGCATAGATATAAGGTTTGCATCTTTGCATGGTAATTTATCACATGTTGTGTACTTGTTATAATGTCATAAATTATGGCATTTTAGAGATTATGTATAAGTATAAGGAGCATATGGGGATTAAGAGATGGATGGAGGTGATGAAGAGTGAAGAATAGGGACTAAAAGAGAAAAATTAAACTTTCAATCAATGAGAGTGAGCCACCATGATTTTGTCTTATTAGAGTAGGTATTCAAAATAAATTTCTCTTCCTTTAGATCAGATTTAAGAGGAAAAAACATAAGGGAGTACAAAAAAAGGAAGAGAAATAAGAAAGAAAGAAAAAAAAAAAGAGATGATGATGATGATGAAAAGAAAAGAAAAAGAAGAAGAAAAAGAATTGGAAGAAAAGTGAGCTAGCTTGGAAGAAGCCCTAAACTTTTATAGTTTTGGCAAAAGAGGTAAGTGATTTTATCTTTTTCACACATGAAATTCCTCTCTCATAACATGTTAAACATGCATGATTAGTAAATGAAAATGGTTATTTTAGTTTTTGGTATCATAATAGGGATAAAGTCCTATAGTGACATGTATATGAACATGATATGGTTTTTGCACTGCTATGCATTATCATATAACATTATTTTACATGTCTATAAAGCATCGGTAGAGGGTAGTCATGGTAGTACCCATGACTCACTATAGAGAAGGGAGTCAGTGATTTGCATTCCATAAAGGCATCATACCAACCATTAAGAGATCAACCTGCTAACTAAGTTAAATCTCCTACACATTCTCATGCACAACAAATATCTCATGAGCAACCACAATATAGAACTAGTGAACCAATAATGAAGGGTCTTAAAAATCAAAGAGAAAAAAGGTATGACATTAAAAAAATAGGGTCCAATTGACTTTAGTGGTATCATAGATCAAATAGAGGTAGAGACATGGCTAAAAAAACATAGAGAGATTTGAATTTGTTGAAGTGCACACCAGAAGAAAAGTTTGATTATGAAGTGTCGCTATTATAGGGGATGCATATGATTAGTGGGAAACCATTCCAAGGAATGACGTCTAGCCATTGATGGGAAACCATTCTAGAGAGTAATGTCTAGCTTCCAGTGCTTACATGGGATAATTTTCTTTGTGAATTCAATAATAATTACATGCCAAAAGTGTAAGAAAATGACCAAAGAAGTGAATTTTTGAATCTAAAATAGGAGGGATGACTGTAGCAGAGTATGATGTAAAATTTAATCAATTATCTCATTATGCATCATTCATGGTAGCCATTGACAAAGACAAAAGTCGCAAATTTAAAGAGGGATTGAGATATGAGATTAGAAGTAAGATCACAACTACAGTTTTTGAAAGTTATACCAAGTTAAAAACTACTCCAATCAAGGTGGACAGATTAGAAAAAAGGAAGGACAAAGCTACAAGTAAAAAGGGGGCCTATTGAGTTTATGCGAGATTTTAGTAAAAGGAAAGGCAAACATAGAGATTATATGCCATCACAGTCCAGTGTTAAGGGTGGTTACTCTACTATTGAGGCAGAGGATTAGGAGTTTCATCTTATGCAAGCAAAGGTCAAGGTCAACGCCAAGTTATGCAACAACAACCCTCATGTGTACATTATGACAGAAAGCATATAGGTTAATATAGGAAACTGACTAATAGGTGCTACTTTTATGGGTCTTTTGATCATATGCTTTAAGATTGTCTTGAAAGATCTAGAATGTCAGAGAAAGGTAGAGGAAAAGCTACATCAAAGTCCACAGTTGAAGGTTTAAAACCTGATGGAGTTAGAGTATCATTTGGTAGGGGTAGAGGTAAAGGTAGAACAACTATAGCTGGTCAATGTTTGAGTAGATCAGAAGGTCAAAGTTATAGACCCCCAACATAGGTTAGAGAATTTACCATGATCGGTAAGAAGCAGCTGTTACTCCATAAGTTATCACTAGTAAAATTTTTCTCCATGATTTAGAAGTTAATGTATTAATTGATCCTATTTTCACACATTCATTCATTTTATTGAACATGGCATCATTATTGTGTAGTAAGCATCAACCTTTAGGTTTTAACTTATATGTAAGTACTACTTTGAGAGATGTGATGATTGTAGATATAGTATGTTAAGATTGTGAGATTGTTGCCACTCCATGAATTTGATATGATACTAGGTATGGACTGGTTGACCAAATATCATGCAATAGTGACTTATTTTACTAAGGAATTTGTTTTGGAATCTCTAAATCAAATAAAGGTTGTGTTTCAAGAGGAAAGACAAATTATACCTACATTTCTAGTTTCTACTATCAAGGTTTTTTTATGGTTATGAGGCTTATTAGGCACATGTGGTAGACACAAAGTTCATAAATGAATTACTAAGGAACATTCTAATGGTAAATGAGTTTCCAAATGTATTTCCAACTGACTTACCCAATTTGCCACCTAACAGGGAGATAGAATTCATAATTGAGTTCATCCCAGGAACAACAATGATATTTGTTCCTCCTTATAAGATGGCTCCTGCTGAGTTGAGAGAATTAAATATCCAATTGCAGAAACTACTTGAAAAGGGATTCATCAGACCTAGTGTGTCACCTTGGGGTGCTCCAGTGTTATTTGTTAAAAAGAAAGATGGAACAATAAGGTTGTGTATTGATTATAGGTAGTTGAACCAGGTTACTGTGAAGAACAAATATCCTTTCATAAGGATAGATGATCTATTTGACCAGTAATAAAGAGCACGGGTGTTTTCTACAATTGACTTGAAATCATGTTATTATCAGCTCAATATTTCAAAACCTCGATGCACCAAAGACTGTGTTAGGTAATGTGTAAAACATGAAAAATGTTCCTTTATATGCTTTATAACTTCTTAAAATTCAATTTTGCAATTAGATTTATACAATTTCAGATATGGCTAATATTGTTACACCTGATTAGACTGAGATCACATTAAAATAAGGCAGAATTCATAAATTCACCATATTTTTTGTAGGCCTTATATTGACCTGATATTTGAATATGTGGTATCATTATGCATCTAGTTTATGTAAAAAAAAAATATAGTCATTTGGATAAATATAGCAAGAGTTATTATAGTTATAACATAGAAAGATCAGGCTGCCATACAAGAAAAATAAGATTAAGTACTTGACCCATATGCATGGAACATGAGCATAGTTGCATATCAAGTATGTATTTGACATATTTATAATCATGTACATGTCAAATTTTAGGATCTCAACATATTAAGGAAGCCTAAGAGAGAGGTTCAAACCTACCATAAAGTTTGGCTACATCAAAGGGTGAGTAAAAGCCATAATTGGATTCTAATGTATATGTATAATGAATTTATGATATGATTGTGTCTATGACATATATATGTCATTGAATTGTGACATTTTACATTTAAACACAAGTCAAGTGAGACTTACATATGGAACTGAAAGGATGTTATGACTGGCATGCCAACACTTACAAATCACTTGGAAAAGGGACCAATATGTCCTATTGGCACAAGTTATTGATTAAATGATTCACTTGTTATATGTTGGCCAGCAAAATCGAATGTCACTTGAATCACATGAATTCCTAGGAGCAGTGTTTTACCTTGCAAGGTCATGACAAAACAAATTTATTGCATTTGCATTTGCATAAACAATTCTTATGCTTGTAATGTATCATGATGATATTTGGTTATTAGTTGTGTCATAAGAATCTGATTATTATTTTTATTCATTGAGTCACTACTCAATAAATTGCAATTATGTTTTCAGATACTGAAGCATAAGGTTTGGGTATTTTAGAGCATAAAGTTTTACATATAGACATATGGAGCATAAGTCGTTGGTTGAGTTCCAACTCTTTCTCTTCTTGTGTCATCTACATATACCTAGATAGAAATCAATTTGTGGTTACCAACAGTAAGTGGGTTAACATATATGTATATTAAATACATATTGGATTGTGTATGAATGATGAGTTAACCTTTATGAATATGAATTTTTGGATATGAATGCCATGATCAGTAAATGAAAATGGTTGTTACATGATTCATATGGTCTTATTGTCTACAAGAATAACAAATAAGCTTTTTAGTCCTCAACACTCTCTAAAATGAGTTCTTCCATAGTAGTGCAAATTACGGTTACATCTCTACCCATTATTCCAACTAGTCCTCGCTTACCCTCTGAGCCTTAAAAATTACCATAACTACCTCTGTTAAATGCTATTGATGTTGATCCACATGGATGACTCTGACCTTTGTCGTACCTATTTAAAATCCTAGTCCATTAGATATAGTAAAACCACCTCTTTTCATTGCCCTATGTGGATATGCACTCCATCCTACATAACTTCTCTTCCTTCTAGCCTTAATTGAATTCTTCTCTTGGATCACCTTTTTAGCTTAAATAGTTATTACTAATAATGTAGTATAATTAGCTTGCTTGACTGCAAATTGATCTTGAATTTCTAATCTTAGTCCTCTCCCAAATTTTAGCATTTTAATTCCTCTATAACGATAAACTCTAGGGCATATCTCGAGAGTTTAAAAAATTGCATCTCATAATCTACCACTATCATATCATTTTACTTGAACTAGAAAAACTCCATCTTTTTCCTATTAAAGTATACTGCTGGTGTGTATTTGTTTGCAAACTCCCTTAAAAAATCATTTCAAGCCAAAGTCATCGATTGAGCAGTGCTACATGGAATAGTCTCCCACCAATCTAAGGTGTTGTTTTTAAGTAAAGATATTATATAATTCAACTTTTACTCTAGGGTGCATTCAAGCCTATTCAAGATTCCTTCAGTTTTTCTAAGTCATTCCTCAGCCTCAACAGGATCTGTATTCCCCTTAAAGTAAATTGCCCTTTATTTCCTTACTTTTTCATAATTATTGTCTGTAGTAGGCCTTGCATGTGCTTGTGTTCCAAATCTCTACATCATCTTAGTAAATTATACAATGTTTGGGTTTACATCCACAAATGGATTATCCCTTGAAATCTCAAGATTCTTTACAACATGGTCACGTACATGAACAGACTCAATAAACTCATCCCTAACCTCTAGGCCAACATGAACTCTATAAGGTGCATTCATACTCCTATATGCCAATGCATGTAACTGTTAATATAATGCAGATATCATATATCGCATGTTCGCATTATACATGTCTAGAGAACCACTTACCTACTTTGATACCACTAAATTTGACATCCCATTACATAGATTTTTGTTTATTTAACTTTGATTAATTTATTAAGTAGCTTAAGTTATTCTTCCATATTTAACAATCATTTCCAAAGCATATGTACTAACTTATTCATAAAGTATGAAGTACTAAAGTGTCATAACATTATTAAAATTTTCTCATGCTACCTCATTATCATTAAAGCACCCTTTTTTTTTTCATTTGTTTTGAACACTTTACATATCATATATGACAATATAGTAACTACTTACAATGAAACATACATAGCTAAAAAAATAAAATACCAAAAGACTGCATGTTGTCCCAACCTCTATCAGACTATTAGACAACAAATTTAAAATGCATACTAGATGCAATCCATAGTCTACTCTTCCTAAAAGAAAATTAATTGCAAAGGAATGAGCTTGCATATTTAGTAAGTAAACAACTAATGATACTTAAATCACAAATAACACAACAAACATTTAAATGTAAATAAATTATCATCTCATCCTTACGCGTAATAAAGAATTTCTAATTTGTATTATCACATCGTCTATGAAATGTTATTGTTGCACATGTTATTATATGTTGTTACCATATAGGATATAGAATATTATTGCCACATAGGCTAATATTGTTTAATTTGAGTGACATGCATGTTATATAGTTCTTTTTAGTTGCCACATAGACTATATAATTCTTTTTAGTTGCCACACATGCTAATCTTTTCTCATTGCTAATTCAACCAATATCAAGTAATAAACTTTCAACAATTCATTTACAATCTCAAAAAAATTCTAGTAATATAACAATTAGCAATAACACCCATCAATCTTAGTGAATCATATCATAAATGTACTTTCATTCTCTAGCCACAATTTATCAATATCTCATCAAAATAGATAATTTCAAATTTTAACAATCCTTTCATCAAAATATCCATTAATATCTTCTCATTAGATAGCATTTTCCATAGAATGTAAGTTCATAACATTTTAACCAATCACATGCATTGTATCATTAGCTATTTACTCACCTTTTTCTTCAAGCTGTTAAGTTGTGGTTGGTCATGATTTTTTCTCAATATTATCTTTAGTACTTTGAGAACCTATTTGAGTGCACTTAGTCAATACATAAAGAAGATGATTTTAATATCGAGACTTTACCAGTAGTGGCACCTCTTTCTATTGGAACAAATCAAATGGCAATAGTGGAACTACAAGAATTAAAGAAACAGTTAGAAGTCATCAAGATATACTTTCGAAAACTTTCTCACTATAAGAATGTCTGCCAATCTCAAACTAGGGACACTAGTGTCCACTACACTAGCTAAAAATGTATCACGACCTTCTTTAATCAATTGAAAAGCCTGAATAGCTGAGATCAAACAAGTTGAATTAGTTTTGTGTTCCCCAACTTAGCTATCCTAAAGATTTGATTATCAACTCTTTAATATGATAATCTAGAGTTGCATGATGCTTAGCTAAACATGCCCATACCTAGAATGACATCAAATTATTTTGAATTCATCAATGTCAAATTTTTGGTCAATACGATACCACACACTAGCATTAGACAAGTTCTACACACTTTGTTTATAATTACACTATCTACAACAGGCATTAAAACATAAATTATATCCTAATAATTCGACTACACCATGCACCCATGTTGCAAATTTTAAAGACATAAATGAATGTGTGGATTTTGTGTCTGTCAAAACCTAAACATATCAAAAATAATTTCAGGAGCTATTAGAGCCACTTGACAAGTAATAGCATAAACTCTAGCCTGAGGTTGAGTGTGGACTGCTTGCCAATTATGAAGAACTGAAGTTGTTCCACCACATCCTCCTCTACTTCTATCTTGCCTTTTACCTCTAGTTGTGTCATGAACAATCTCCCTAACACTATTCTGCCCAATTACATGGGACTCTCCTCTAGTCACACGACAATGGGGAGTTCTCTCTTAAGAGAGCTTATTTGGCTTAAAGGTCATATTTTTAGTCCTCTATTAATTCTATTTACTCTTATTTGGCAGCTGGCAGTTCCTAAACGAATTTTCTACTTTCGATGATTTGCCATAAGAAGATCATGACGAATGTGGAGAGAAGCCAACTCTTCACCAATATTTCTCATTGTCAAATTTGTATGGCTGCTGATAAATCATTACTCCATATTTTTCAAGATTACGAAATAGTGGCTCAGGTTTGGCTTAACTTCATTTCACCCACTGACTTTATTTTTCAACAATCTCTTGCTTTGCGGGACTGGCTTGTTTTTTGTTTAGAACAGTTTTGGCACAGTGAATTTCAAACTAGTTGGAAGAATTTATTTCGTATTGTGCTTTGGTGATTATGGAGATGGAGATGTGATTTGATTTTTAAGGGTAAATGTACTAATTTTCCTGCCAAAGTTAAATTAGTTGTGGGAGTATTTTAAACAGATGGAAGCTGCAAACTTGATGCGCAGGATTAGTTTGTTGGATCCTAAGCCTAAACAGACTATTTTGTTGGTTGGAATCCTCATAGTCAGGGATGGATCAAGCTGAATTCAGATGGATGCAATCCAAGGCAAATGGGAGGAGGTGGTGTTTTTAGAAATTGTAATGGTTTGTGGATTCATGGCTATGTGGCTAATATTGGCAATTGTGATTCGGCCACTGTGAAAATTTGAGGGCTGTATTACGGGCTCATTGATAGCTTAGCGAAAGAGATTTAGACAGTTAGTAGTTGAAGTTGATGCTATGCTAGTTTTTGAATGGATTCGTCATATAAACATTGTTGCGATAATCTTGCTAATATAGTGTAGGAGTAGTTGGGCTTGTTTAAATAGGAGTGGACTATTCGGGTTTTACATCTGTTTGGGAAGAGAAATGCTCTAGCTGATTTCCATGCCTCCCATTCACTGCAGTTCCCAAGAGGTGTTCATAAGCTTGAAGAAGCTCCTACTGAGGCGAAACAATTGTTGTTTAAAGATCAAGTAGGGGTGGCCTTGCCCGTTTATTTTCTTGGCTCTCCTCAGTACCAGAAAATAATATTTATTATTGGCATCAAACTGAATTTTATTGTTTTTATTTCATTTTTTCATTTATATAGAAATCAGTCAAGCTTTTGAAATTGTTCATTATATAATACCAAGATAGAATTTGGACTATTTAGTGCTCTTTTTTTCATGTATTTAATAATTTATCATGTGCTTCGTTTATTTTCTATTAATTTTGCTTCGCTTTTATTTAACTTGATTTCTGCTTCTTTTTTTTTTTTTTTTATGCTAGTGATAGATAGTTTTCATTTTGCCTATGATTTATGAATAGCTGATGGTGGTAGAAGAGTTAGATGATTTTTACTGTTATTTTCTCTGATGTTATTTTCTCTCTATTATGGAAGATGATACTGAATTATTTTATTTAAGTGCAATAGAATTATTAGTGTATGACTTTATCATTTAATTTGCACTTGTAGTCTCTCGTAGGTGTAGTGTAAGACTTTCTTATTTAGTTTTTATTAAATTTGAAAATTAAAACTGTAATATGCTACTGTTTAAATGTTGGAATTGCTTTTTTTTTCTTTTTTTTTGTAAGTGGAACTGTTTAAATGTTGCAATTTGTTATTCTACAACTGTTATTTGTCAAAGTTAGATTTTATCTATTTGAATGTTATAATTACTAATTATTTGATATAGGTGTTTAATTAGAAGCTTGAAACTGTATAATTCTTAATTTTTTTATATATGAGATTTGAAAGAATCAGTTAGATCGAATCATATTAAATCGACCCATTTGATACCAAAAATGAAACTAAATTATACCAAGAAATCGGTTATAATACTCCTGAGATTTTCTTTTTTTTCCAGTCTAGTATTGGTTCTTTTAAAAATGAAAGAGCAGATTTTCTGTTCAATCTCGAAAATTTTAATTCAAACTATGCACAATCCTATGATTAATATTATCAAAGTGATTAGAGACCCAAAATCATTATTTTGTAAAACTTTTCATGATATTGTCCATGATGTGCTATTAATTGAGAATTATATTGTCCATGCTATACAATATATATAATTCTTATATCTGTAGGATAGCGTAAATCTAATTATATGATTATTACATTAGTTGCTGGACTTAATTCCAACTTGTTTTTGTCAAAGGTGTTTGAAGGAAGTGAAACCATAGGCTAAATTTGATGAATGTTTTCTAAAACTTAATGGTTCCAATATTTTTTTTTCTTTGTTGCCAACTTTTTTTTTTTTTTTATTAAGTGTAGCTATATAATTATTATAGATTTAGGACTCTATTTTTATTTGCTTTTTACGGTTAGAAATATTATAATTATTTTGAACTAGAAATTATTGTAGATTTAGAAATGCATTTCTATTCCATTTATAAATTTATTATTAAATTTATAAATATAAAAATTTATAGTTTATTTCTACATGTATTATTTTTTCTTTTCAAAGAAATCTTATATGTATTCTTAATTTTCTTATATGATTTTATATTTATAAATTATCCTTTAGTTCTATTACTTATTAGAACATTAAGGATAGATTTAAGATTTCCTTAAAAGGAAAAAAGAATAAATTTAATATTAAATTTAAAAATAGAGTTCTAAATCTACAACAAATTCTAAATCAAAATAATTATAATATTTCTAAAGTAAAAAGAAAATAAGAACAGAGTCCTAAATCTACAATAAACTCAAAATAAAACAATTATTCCAATATAATATGAATTTCAAATTAAAAATTATTTTTTATGTGAAAAATTGAAATACATACTATTGATAATCAATTAATATATAAAATTTTAATATAATATAAAATTTATATTAAATTAGTATATAGAATTTTGATCTTAAAAGTTGTGTTAGACAATATTTTATATGTCAAACAATTATTTTATTTCATTTAAAAATGCCACATCATTTGAAAAATAAAATGAAAATCAATTTAAAATAAAACTATAATTCTAATATAATTTGAATTCTATATAAAAATATTATTTTCAAGTAGAAAAATTTAAAAATGTAAAATGTCATAATTAATTAATATATAAAATTTTAATATATATATATATATAGTAAAATTATATTAAAAATTTATATCCAACACCAATTGACAACTAATATATTTATATGCTTATCTCTCTCTTGCCAAAGCTTATCATCATCAAAGCAATCACCTTCAAATAAATCTTTTGCATCTTATGTTTCCAAAAAAATATTTGAGGACAACAACAAATCATAAAATTTTTAGGCAGACTTATCGTTAAAGTGCAAAATTTGTGGAATTATAATGCTGTCAAATTTGAGTTTGATTTAATTTTCCAAGTTGAAATGTGAGTAAGCTAGATTAGCATAATGTTTGATTTAATTTTAATTTAAAATTCATTTCATTTGTAAATAAATTTCTTATATAATTTATTTGTAAATAAATTTCCATATTTTGCACACTACAAAGTAAAAATAGAATTCATTTCAGATAAAATGAAATTTGTATTTGGTTTAAATATAGAATTTAATAAAATATTTTATTTTACAGAAATATCCTTGTGTTATTTAAAAAAAATATAAATGTAAGAAATAAGAAAACAAAGAGAGAGAGAGAGAGAAGAAATAAAGAGAAGAAAGAGAAAAGGAAAAAAACAATATTTTAACTAGACGTATTTTTGCCATTATAAAAAGAAGTTTACAACTTTAAAATTTATTTACGAGTTCTATCAAAGTTGATAGAATTTGATTTAATTATAACAAATTCTAAGAATTTAATGAAATGAAATTTCAAATGAATTTTTATTTATTTCAAATACAAAAAATGTGAATTTACAAATAAATTCTATAAAATTATGAAATTTATTTGTATCAAACATAATATAAATTTCAATTTTTAAAGTTGATCAATTTGATTAAATGAAAAACTCAAGTTTAACTTAATTGAGATTGACTTGGATCAACAATAAGTACAAATTGCAATATCAGGACTATTAAGTTACCTGGATTATAGGTGAAAGGGACTATAAATAAGAAGATATAGAAAGATTATAGTCATGGGCATTGGCTTCATTGAGGCGATTATGGTAGCGGACGAGATGAGGGCAAAGGTACATATTTTAAGTGTTTCAAAGGCGACTGACATGGGCTACCAGGTCGCTAGCAAATTTGCTATTTATGGGCGCCTGTAGATTGGAGTTCGAAGTGGGGATGTTTTAGGTGGCCTCATTAACCATCAAATCAGGGATTGCCCTGGGACACCTACTCAGGTAGACGATGGAAAATATACCCACCCTCTTATTTAAAAAACTTCTACTTCTCCATCAGTTCAGAATACTTAGCGGCTTAATGGTTTTTCAGATGATACTCTTCATGCTACCAACCCAAGATTTCCCGCCGCTAGCAATTTGGGTTCCACTTACCGTGGCTGGTTATCCATCCGCTTCAGTAATTTTTCACCAATATAGCCCCAATTCTCCTATTTAGACAAATATATTAATGTTCAAGATAGAGCTATTATGATCCAAGGAGTGATATTTTAGACTTATTTATCAAAGAAAAAAAATTTTCTTTGGCAACTAGCACAAAAATTTTAATACTAATGGATCAGAAACCTCCAATCCCTAAGATGAAAACCATCAAATATTTATAAATTTCTAACAGCATCTGGCAAATTGAAAAAGCCTGTCGTAGGGAAAAAAAAACTAACGCAGGTAATATTTCCCAAAGTACAGCAAAACTTAAGGAACAAAGCTATATGGAAATGCAATTGTAAAATTGTCTAAAGACCAACAAAATAGAAATTCAAATAATAACTTATGCACTCTTGTCAGCCTTTGCAGCTGTTGCAGCAGCTTGTCCACGCAGACGACCAGTTCTCCTTGCAGCAATGAGACCAACCTTTTGGCCAGGAGGAGCATCACGGCGAACAGTACTAGCATGTCCAATATGCTGGTGATTACCACCACCATGGGGATGCTCCACAGGATTCATAGCAACACCACGAACCTTGGGCCAGCAGTTCCTCTTGACTCTGAATTTGTGATAAGCATTTCCTGCCTTGAGTAGGGGCTTCTCAGTCCGCCCTCCACCTGCAACTTGACCAACCATAGCACGGCATCCACTTGGCACAATCTTCTTGGCACCTGAAGGAAGCTTGATCCTGGATAACCGCAAGCAATTGATCCCAACACAAGCAAACCATGCATGGATTATTTTTCAAGCCAGCAGCAGTAAATGACAAGCCACACTCTAGCAAAGAGTCAACTATGCTATTGTAAAATGCTTTAAGCTTAATATATAATTCACAACAGATGCATTGAAATTAAACCAACATTATATTGCAATCAATAGATTGGCAATGCTAGGAAGACTTACCTTCTTCTCATAGTTAATATGAGGCATTTTAGATGTCTATCAAACAAATCATTTAACAGTGATTAAAATCCTCCAGCATCAATATTCGAGTTGTTTACTCTAACCTAAAACATTCTCAATTTCAAAGGTATGGAAACATTGTCCTACACAACACTTCCAAAAAATCCTAAAATACTGTAAATGAATAAATTAAAATTCCAAAACAAGGTTAAAAGCATTTTAGGTTACATTCGGTTCACTCTTAGGGATGCGCTTGTTTTGGGATAAAAGGAATGATGATTAACCATTACAATAGTAACAATTAAGGATGTAACAATTAAAAGAATAAATAATGGGAATAAAATATTATAGAAGTAACAATTGTATTTGGTAGTATGTTAAAAATATTAGATTTAATTCATACTATAATTATTTATATTTATGTTAAGTTCATATTAATATTATGATAATTACAATTATTTTGATAACAATATTGAAGTAACATTTTAATATATTATTATACCATTTATATATTATAAATAATTACTACATTAGTAATATTTTTATTAGTACATTAATATATTATATATTATTAATATTACAATTTTAATAATATTTAGATTAATAACTATTTTATATTGTTGCACTTATAATATTGATAATTATAATTATAATATTATTATATTACTCCGTTCATCCCAAATTGAAAGAATTTTTTTTTTAACACAGATTAATAAACATTAGATAATTTGATTAAAATGATTGTTTTTACTTTACTAGATAAAGATAAATAGTACTCCGATTAAATAATCTTGAAATTTATTGTTCTCTAATGTCAAAATAAAAACAATTAATATTGCTAATAAATGAAATTATCAAACCATAAATGTCAAAATTTCAAATTTTGTTTCAACTTTCAACAAGTATATTAAATTATTATTATTATTATTATTATTTATAAATGTTGATAAACATGAAATTAAATAAGGATAAAATAGGAAATCAAGTAATTTAATACTTTCTAAAAAAGGAAACCACCTAAATATCAAGACAGCCAAAAAAGAAAAACAGACCTATCAATTTCAGACAGATGAAATATTTATAAAAGAAAAGATAAATTGATATTTAAATATACATAATTTAGATATACTAGAAATAATCTCTATGCTAATTATGTTCATTTGACAATTCTATTAAATGCAAAAAAATTATTTTCCAATTTATTTCATTTTTAATAATTATTTTATTGTTATTTAGTTTATTTATTAAACTATCAAAATTGGATTTAAATAATCAAATTTTTTTAACAATAAATTGAAATTAAACCAAACTCACAAAAGATTTTAAATCTAAAGTTTGAATAAACTTGATTCTATTTATTTTTTCAAGTAACAAAAAAATTGAATTTCGTTCTCAACACCATAAGGGTGTCACTAAAAGTAAATCATAATAGGTAACTGTAATTTTTTTTTTTGGGTCACTTGAATGAATAGATAAAAATAAATGAATCTTTAATTTAATAGTGATTTTGATAACTTGAATTTTGATATGAACTAAAGTAAACAAAATATTTAGTTCTTCTGTTCCAAAATATTTGGCAAAATTTCTTCTACACATATTAAAGAAATTAGTTAATTATAATTATTTTATATACCCGAATTAATGTTTTTTATTTTATTAAGTATGAAACATTTTATAAGATAATACTTTTAACATTGTTAATAAGATAATGGCAATAAGAGTAAATATATTCAAATAAAATAGCATTAAAACTTCAACATATTTATTTAACTTATAAATTCAAAGTTAAAAATTAGTGGTGGTAATTTATTGTAAGTGAAAATATTATGTAATCAATAAAGGTATTATAGACATATGCTTAATTAACGACTATCTTAAAAAGAAAAGTGGACAAAATTTTGAGACAAACTAAAAAGAAAATTTTACAAAATATTTTAGGACGGAGAGAATATTAAAAATAAAAAAAATTGGAAAAATAACTTTTTGAATTTAATATAATTGTCAAATGAACATAATCAGCATAGAGTTTAATTAAGAATAAGGAAATATCAAAATTATCATGTAATAAAATTGAAAAGGCAAAATTATGAAACATGAATAAAATTTTAAAATCGCTCATCCAATTATACATTGCAAAAGCATGACATATGATAATCAAAATTTCAAGATGCACATATATTAAAGAAGCTTTAAATAGCTTCAAGATAAATATACTCTCCATATATTAAGAAAATTATTAAATTGCCTCAAATAGTTTTAATATTAGTAATGAGATAGCCTCAAATAATTTTAATATTAGTAATGAGAATAAAATTAAAAAAGTAATAAATAATGCATATAAATTATAAAACAATGGATAATATGAAAAAAATTCCTTTTCTAAAATAGTTATTATTTGGAAATAGAAGAAGTAATATTTAATATATGATTAAAATTAAATATTAATTTAAGACAAACCTAAAAGAGGCAAATAAAACAATCATATTTATAACAGTAATTGACCCATAACAACTCCAAATTGGAAAAAAAAAATTCACCTAATAATCAAAAATTAATTCATTTAAACATATTTTGTGTTAGTTTAAACATTTGTAATAAATATGCGAGGGGTTTTGTTTTCCATAAAAATAAATTAGCTTAGAAATTTATGGTCAATTGTACTCCCTTCGTACCAAATTGATATGATTGTTTCTTTTTATACACAGATTAAGAAACATTAAATAATTTAGTTAAAGTGGTTGTTTTTACTTTACTTTTCCTATTATACCTTTGTATTAGTATTAAAATACTATATAGAGATGAATAGTACCTCTATTAAATAATTTTGGAATTTGTTGTTCTCTAATATAAAACTAAAAAGAATTGATATTGCTAATAAATGAAATTATTAAATCATAAACATGAAAATTTCAAATTTTGTTCCAATTTTTAACAAGTGTATTAAATGGTTATTGTTTATAAGTGTTGATAACCATAAAATTAAATAAGGATAAAATAGAAAATCAAGTAATTTAATACTTTTAAAAAAAGGAAACTAGCCTAAATATTGAGACAACCAAAAAAAAAAAGTAGGTATATCAATTTGGGACAGAGAGAGTAGTAAAACTATTATATTAAAAATATTTTGTATTATTATAATCCTAATTTATTTCTTTCTTATGATATTTAATATTATATTATATTATTTATGCTAATGCTAATACGATGACAGAAACAATATCTCTTTTTTTTTTTAATCATTCATCATCCTTTCACCTTCTTTTAACTTAGGGGATGGGTTAACAAAAATAAGCAAGCAGAGCCTTAACCATTCAGCCCTTTAATTACCCCTTAACAAAATATATATCAAACAAGGAGAGAAAGAGAATAAAAGTATATTTAGTAATCAAGAAATAGAAATAAAATATAATTTCAATTCTATTTTCATATTCGGTACTTAATTTACTTCAAAAAAATTTAAATAGGATTTCGAGAACTTAAAATTTCTCAATATTCTTTCTATCATATAGATATGCCAAATAGAAACAATTGAATTCTAAAAGCAACCATCTTAGAATGAGATTCCATACCTCATGTAACCAAACATACCAAACTGTTAATCCCCTTCACCTCAAAACTTATAACGTTAGAAGGGTAAACGAGCAGGGGAAAAAAACAAAGCTTTGGAGGTCTAACATGCCTTCTTCAATTATGGCACTTCTTAAATATTTGTAGGGTTTATCTAAAGTTACTCGAATTAATTTTGCAACTATAAAGCCTTATTTGATTTATAGAATGACGTGGATCAAGATAAGAATAAAATAGATAGCCCATGCCGAACAGATAGTCCTAGATCTGGTTCAACTTCATAAATTGAACTTTAACTTAAAATTCGAAGCATGTAAAACTTATTACAAAGAACGAAAAAAAAAATCAAATTTGCAAAATAGCTAATCCATGCCATGAAATAACTAAGAACAATCCCATTCCTACCCTATTCCATTCCGGCAAAAAAGAAATTTCCTTCAAAGCATTTAAATAAAACTAAACGCCAAGAATAAATAAAATTCTAAATCATTTAACGAATCAAGCAAAATTAAACAAAACAAACAATTACCTGGAAGTACCATTATCAGGATAATGACTAATAACAATAGCATAATCCCCTGAACACCTCGCAAACACACCTCTATCACCCACATGATGCTCCACATTACAAACCACAGCGCCCTCCGGTATAGATCTCAAAGGCAACACATTTCCCACCATCAAATTCGCCTTCTTTCCACAATACACAAACTGCCCAGTATACATCCCTTCTGCCGCTATAAACAGCTCCTTCTGCTGTTTATACCTGAACGGATGCCGAAACGTTATACGTGCCAGCGGGGCCCCACGACCCGGATCGTGGATTACGTCCGTCACCACTCCTTTTAGGTAACCGTTGCGTTCCCCGAAGTCCAGGGAGCGGAACCGGGCGGATCCCTTGCGGTGGTGGGTGTGGGATTTGAAGACGGAGCCTGCTCCCTTGCGTTGTGCTCGGATTACACGACCCATTTCGGATTCGGATTTTTAGGTTTTTTTTTTTTTTTTTTTTTTTTTTTTTTTTTTTTTGGGTTGGTTTGGCGGGCGACGGGGAAGGGGAAAAAAAAATTTTATTTTTCCCATCCCACTCTGCCGCAAAAACGAAACAAACCAAACAAAAAAAAAAAAAAAAAAAAAAAAAAAAACCTAAAAATCCGAATCCGAAATGGGTCGTGTAATCCGAGCACAACGCAAGG